>VOQK01033885.1:0-12982 GCA_015052645.1 Benitochromis conjunctus
CTGAAGGACAAGCTGGAGACCTCAGGAGTGGCCCATCACCTCACAACATGGATACTGGACTACCTCACCGACCGACCGCAGTATGTTAGAACTCAGGGCTGTGTGTCGGACAGGGTCGTCTGCAGTACTGGGGCCCCACAGGGAACGGTTCTGGCTCCGTTCCTCTTCACGATCGACACTGCAGACTTCTCCCACAACTCCACCCATTGATTCCTGCAGAAGTTCTCTGATGACTCTGCAATAGCCTCATCACTGATGGGGACGACAGGGAGTACAGAGAACTGACCCATGACTTTGTGGACTGGTCCCAGCAGAACTACCTCCAGATCAACACTGGAAACACCAAGGAGCTGGTGGTAGACTTCCACAGGCACATATATCCTCCACTGTACCCACTGAACATCCAAGGTATGGCCATTGAGGCTGTGGATAGCTGCAGGTACCTTGGTGTTCATCTGAACAATAAACTGGACTGGACTCACAATTCAGATGCTCTCTACAGAAAAGGCCAGAGCAGGCTGTACCTGCTGTGGAGGCTCAGGTCTTTTGGAGTGAAGGGCCCACTCCTGAAGACCTTCTATGACTCTGTGGTCATAGGATGCCCTCTGGACCCAGTGGAGGTGGTGAGTGACAGGAGAATGGTGGCTAAGCTGTCATCCCTGTTGGGACGGAGTTCAGCCGAGGTTCGCTAAGTATCTTGTTAATGGCTAGTATTTCTTTTTGGAAATTTTCTCAACATCAGCATATAATTTACTAAATTTTGACTTGTTTTCAAGGCTGGATTAAGAGGATAATTCACTGTGGGCCATGTTTCACCCTCCACAAATACATAAACTCTAACTCTCAGCTAGCTTAGTGGTTAGTGTGGGCTAACCTGAACATTTCTTACTACATTTTATCTTTAAAATGAATTTCAATCAGTTAATATAAAAGTGCTTTTAAAAGATATGTAAGAACTATAAATCTTATCAATTTCAAATGCAAGGAACTGTTTTATTATTATGTAGAATATATCTGCAAAGTATAGTCTTGTAATACTGAAAAGTAATTTGGTATATACCTTGATTTTATTTTTAACACCTAAAGGACGGTGTTTTCACAATGTCCTTTATTCTTCTGTGTGTACACATTTTTCACACTCAAGGTCACACAGAGTGAGTGGGGTGGGGTGGGGGGTTCTCAAGTGCTTTTAACTTTCTTCTGTTTTCCTCGTCATTCCTCGCTCCCCCTCGGTCTCTTTTTATCCCTCTGGAGAGAAAAAGACAAGTGTCTGCAGCAATTGCCCTCAGTGTGTGTGTGTGCGTGTGTGTGTGTGTGTGTGTGTGTGTGTGTGTGTGTGTGCAGTGCAGAGTGAGTGATCACCCAACTGCAAATCTGGTGAGACCTTCTTGTTTCCCACTGTTTTTCCTTTTTTTCCCTCTTTCTCTCTTTCAACACGTATCTCAGTTTTCTATTGCTTCCCAACTTTACTTACACACCATACCCGACTCAGCATCTTCTATTGTAGCCACTCTGTGAGGTCACAGAGTGTAAGTGTTGTCAAATGCATGTTAGCCTCATAGGACTTCACTCCTTCCCTTCTTCCTTTCTGTTTTTAAGACATCGAAACCACAGTAACCACGACAACTCCAGGCACAATCACTACCAGCTCCCCTGTGTGTGTGTGTGTGTGTGTGTTACTGTGTTTGTGTAAAGAGGGAGAGAGTGCAGTGATTATGAGTATAGACCACATGACAGAGATGTGCCCTGGCTTTGTTTACACATAGATGAAATTCCCCTTCTTAATGCGGTCACTATAATAATCTTGTTTTGGCCTGAACAAATGCCAGTGTACTTTCAATGAAGTAATAAGCTCATACGCTGGCTCTTCCAAGCCCTGTAAACATAGAGTAACATGTTTGCCTTGCTGTATTTATCCTTGGAAAAAATTATGAAACATAAACTTTACATTTTCAATGTTGAAACAACAAAGATTATTGGTCAAATTTGTTACACATAGTTAAAAAACAAAGCAAAACAGTTCAACCAGACATTAATCTGACTTCATACAAAGCTCATCAGAATATGTGATTTAGAAAAAGTCATATTTACATTTACAACATTCAAATATAATTGTGTGTTTTAACAATGCCCTAAAATAATTAGCATTATTACTGATAATAACAACTTTTCCCATATACGTGGCAGATTATAGTCATAACAAATTGCTCACACTATAAAAGGTGACACAGTGTAAAAGGTGGATGTGTCCATTGACTCCCAAAGTCCTTGAAGTTTCTTTAGCTAACTTGGGTTCAACAAACCAGCTATGAGGAGGGCTGACACTGATCATTGATTACTCATTGGCTACGTAATGAGCACACCCGAGATAAGTCTTCATTTTGTTATTCAACATGACACAAAATGAGTTACTGAGCCCATAAACTCAGCAACAAAGTGTTTACAGACAACACGTTCTCATCCCAAAGCGTAACATAGCGACGCTGTGTGACAAATCGTCGGTATGTTACGCTTTCCGAAACATGAGAACTGTTTGGATTGAATCTACACATGTGCATTTATTTTACTTTCTCATCATGAATCGCTTTGGAGAACACAATCTAACATGATTAAGGTTGTGGTTAAGGTTAGGATAGGGCTGGAATACAACGTGTGTTACTGTCGGGAGCGTCATTCTAGTGGATTCCAGCCACAATCCAGCGCGCATCATAGAGACGCGGACGGTTACCTTTCGCATGTGGGACGCCTCGGGACGTGACAAATCGTCGGTATGTTACACGTCGGGAATGAGAACGGTCTGTTACAGAGGTCAAGCCAAGATCCATAGGCTCAGACTTCGATAGGACTGGGAGTCTTTTTGAAACACAGCTGTCACAAGCTGGTGGCTTCCATATAGAATGCAGGTTTAAGGTACTTCCCCACTCGATACATTGTTCTGACCTGGAAGCTACCTGCATCTTTTACCATATACTGTCTATATTCAACAGGAATATGTTACACCTGCAGAACTGTAGCAATGACAGTTGCAACTAGGTTACCCCTATTGGTAACTAGAATATGCATTTTTGGAGAAAATGGGGTGGACCTGTTTGCTACATCTTGACTTGGTCTTTTGCACTTAAAGGCACCACCGGTCTTATAATAAAAATCCTTGTTGCTGTTAGGTTATTTCTGCTCCTGTTTCTTGAAACTAGCTATTGGCTTTTGTTAAAAGGGTTGTTTGAACTGGCTAAAAAACCTCAGGGAAGAGAGCACTTAATACATTTTCAGCTGAAACTCCTTTAATTGTCTCAATTTGGGAAAATCTGACATGTCTGAGTATTTTGTGATTTTTTTTAAAACTAGGGGTTTATATTCAAAAAGAATTCCACACTATTAAGGCATTTTGATAATATCCAATTAGTAACTGGAGGCTATTGGCTTTATTTTGAAAAATGTGAAGGTGTAGATAATTCAGGTCAATTTCTTTGGGGGTTTTTCCTCTGAAAATCAGATACAATTCTGAAAATCATTTTAATTTTCTAAAACTACACAGGGTAATGGGCTTCACACTCTTACAACATGGTTTATAAAATCCAAAGGTTCACTTCTTTCCACCTGCTTCAAAAAACAACAACAGCAACAAAGACCTCAATCCACCTTTTTTCTTTTTTAAATTTAAATTTGTGTTTGTATTCCTAATGTTACAAATATGATCAAAACAGCAAGATAATTAGATGTTAGAACTACTGAGCCACTCAAGCTGTCAGGTAGTTGAAGAGTGGGGAAATATATTGTGTCTTGCACTTGTTGGTAATGTCCGGGTGCATAGTCTTGCTTCTGAATTATTATTTCTAACATAAACTTATCACAACCACATATTACTTATTTGACACATGTGAGGACTCGTGTTTTTGTGGCAGGTTCATAATTTTAAATGGTATTTATTCTAAATACTGTATACCATACTATAAGTACCATATGGTATTTTCATAGGTAAATATTAATTTAGCCTAGGAATAAATAAGTAATTAGGATACTGTAAAAACAGATTTTTCATTTATGTGCAAGTCAAACTGAAAGCTAGTATAGCTGTAAAATAGCTCATACATCTTTACACAGAAACAGTTTGTAATCACATAACCACTAATTAATAATTACTAATCATTTAAGCACTGTGGTAATTAGAATGTTACAGTCGAAAAAAGAAAAGATGTGATTTTATTGATTATGAGGGTACTCTATTGATTGTTACCATAGCAATTAATGTGCAAATATCACAATAAAATCTTAATTGCTATCAGAGGCAGGTAGAGGCAGATGAGCTGTCTCTATAGAAAACATTTTGCTTTTAAAGTCATGCAAGCTGTGCTGTTGTGCGTTTCATCTGAGCGATTCCCTGGCAGAACCTGGTTTTTCCTGCTATCCTCATGAATTGAAAAGCTAAACGACAGCTTTCCAAAGCTGTCAGCTCTTAGTGATGCTTTCACAACAAGTCTTGCTACAATATTAGCACCTAGGTCTTTAGAAAAATTGGTATCTTAAATTGCAGCTCTTCAGACATTATTTTTAGACAAAAAATGTCTGGTGGTAAAAGCAGGGGGCTGGATTAAAAAGCCACAAAGTACTGAAGACTGAATGCAACATAAATGAGGGAGAACAGACAGACAAAAAAGGGCAAATAAAAAGAGGAACATTTGTCAGCTATTAAAGGAGAGCCAGACAGAAATTGATAGTAAATTACAGAAAACAGAAGTGTGACCGAAAACTAGAAAAAGACGCAGCCTTTCAGTTGGTCTGAGAAAGACATAATGTTTAAAGGAGAAAATGAAATGAGAGGGGAAGCTAGGAGGTGGACGGAGGAGACGGATTTGCCTGCTGCAGTCTAAGCGGGTGTACTTCAAGGCCTCAGTGGGGGTGCTGAGCTTTGAAAGAGAGACAAAAAAGATGAGAGAGAGAGAGAAGAAAGAAAACTGTTCCCGTATGTAAGGTTGAAATGAATGAAGGACAGCTCCGAGTAGCATTGGGACAGCAGAGATGGATGCATGCTAATAAATATAGCATACAGTATTCCTGGGAAAATCTTTGCCATGTTTGTGTGCGAGTCATTACATACATATGTGTTTACAGTATTTAAATAAAAGAGACTTTTAGCTGAGCAGGCTGTAAATGAAGGACACAAACGTGTGACGTGAAGGAGAAAGCAAGTGAAAGAAACACATCTACATACATATCGCACTGCTCTCAGCTGGTGTTGGCTGATGGTAACAAAATGTATGTAATGTGTTGAATAGACTAATTATATACCGTGACTAAGCATCACCAGCTGGGTAAATCAGGAGAGTCGGTTCAAACGTGGCTGCAACAACAGCACAGATTCTTTCCCAATAGAAACAATTACATGTAATAGTTACACAGCAGATGTTACAACACAGGTCATAAGCGAGGCTGTTACTACATACTAACTACTGACTCAAGAGCCATTCACAATGATGTTGTTCTGTACATGAAAGGCAGCAGGTCACTGGGTGGATTGGACTAAACAGTGCTGCACATCTATGACTGAGGCTGTGTGTATTCTGTATCATGAGTTATTTCCTCCTTTAAACCTAAATGATGAACATTTAGTCTGGAAGCTGAACTTTTAAACAGATTGTGGCTAAGTGAATGTAGGAGATGCAGGACGATGGTAGAGGGAAGTAAGAACACAAAGACAACGGGAAATAATGAAACACACTGAAACAAGAACAACTAAAGAAAAATGTAAAAATACATAGAAAATTATAGAGGAAAGAAAAAAGGTAGAAAAGGAAACGGGAACCACACAGACACCAAAGAAAAGTTTTACAGCAGCGATAATATAAACCTGTCTAATTCACTTGGTTTATGTGTATCTTTGTCTGTCTCTGTCTAAGTGCGTCTGAATCAATGTGGCCACCAAGAGTCCACTAAAAAGGACCTATGTGGAACATAACCAGGCGTGGACCCACAGCATTACCACAGGGATGTGTGTGTGTGTGTCACACTTATTCCTGCACACACAGATACACATGTGTGCTCGTGAAAAAGTGACAAGGACAGTAGCAAGCCTTTAATGAGAAGTCATTCTCTGAGTGGCCTGGTCTTTGAGTCACAGCTTCATTTAGAGGTATCTGTCCGTGTGTGTGTGCGAGCATGTGAAACAAAGAAAGTGAGAGAGAGATAGTGTGTGTGAGCGTATTTTTCTGTGAGTTTCAGAAAAAATAGATTTTTATGGTTTATTCCCACTAGGGAGACATGCTTGTGGCGGCCAGAGCCAATTGGATATGTCTGAAAAATTTCTTTTGGAGAAAAAAACACGGAGTGGGTGGGGTGAGGTGGGGGGAGAACATGACATAGGAAAAAGAAAGAATTATCTATAGGCTGGCTAAGAGACACATCTTAACAAAGACAGAGTGTGTGAGAGAGACGGGGACGTAGGGTGAGAGTGAAGGACCTCATAAACCACTCCACACTATTATGTGGCAAAACAGGGTGGGATGTCCACGGCACAGGATACATCTTTGTAATAAGGGCCATCATTATTTAAAAAATAACGGCCCTCTTCCTTTGAAATAATAATAATAATAATAATAATAATAATAATAATAATAATAATAATAATAATAATAATAATAGCATTAATAGGACCACATTTTAAAGTGGTGTCAGAAAATTATAACCTAGATTTATGAATTTTTTTGGACCCCTTAGAAAATAAACAACATGCCACTTTATACTTTTCAACTTTTAGGACTGCTTTAATGAAAGCTACTGTAGATTCCAGTTACACTCGAGTGTTTTTGAGGGTGGAGGTGGTGCTTTGTTTCATTTTATGTCTTTAACCGTTAAAGCTGCTTGGTTAGATTTAGTTAAAACACTACCGTATGTATCAAATTAGACCGTTTTCATATCAGAAGGCAAGCTTCTTCTTCTATGCCCTCTGTTTTAGCTACCATGGTGTTCAGTCCAGTGGCTGGTGACCACACAATCACCTGTCTGACAATACTGGACATTTTACATGTACTCACAGTCTGCCAGAGTTCGCCCACGCAAACACTCATTATTTTAAGCCCCTGAACAACTGCTGTCATCTCCCGACTTAGGCCAGGCTTAATTAGTCATAAGTAAATACAGTATTTCCCTATTTTATAGATGTTATTTGAAAGTATTATTAAGGAAAATGATAAAGCCATCCTCAAGTTGAAAATGGGTGAACTGCTTTTTAATATATAAATATATAAAGCACATGGTTTCAAGCTGCTATGATTAAAAATCAATCAGGATTATTGATAGCCACAGTGAGAACAAAGGCAGGCTTTACAGGGGACAAACATGCGGCCCCTGTGGTTTTTGGACCACAAGTGCCGCATGGTATCATGTTTCTAAGACCACTCAGCATCTTTGCTGAGCGACTGTTGCCGTATAAACGAGCTGCATCCCTCGAGTCATTATGGTCTATATTTTCCTCCGATATTTTGAGGTGTTTTCGAGCCAGCAGGATTTTCACCTCGTTCTAGAAATTTCTCCCTGAGCAAAATATTTGATTTTAAACTTTTATGGTTTGAGAAAGATTTTTTTTCTTTGCTGCCTGCAGTATTACATGAGGTGCAACTTTCATAAATAAAGGGTTCATTAGAATATGCAGATAGACAACAAATAATATCTGCATATTCACACTTTCCTTTGTTTTTTAATGCATCCACTTTATGACGTTCTTCATGTTTGTGTAAGCTCTCTCCCATTCTTCTCTATTTTTCCCCACAAAGCTCCTGCCATGCATATCAAGCTCTATAAAAGCTCCAAACACTCCTTGGAAATCTAATTTGTTCAAAATGTGGAAAGAAGTTCAAACTGCCCCAAGATGCTGCAGCAACCCAAGCTGAAGCAATGATGCAATATTTAACAGATGAGGGAGAGAAAGTGGAGAGAGAAATCCTACTTAAAGATGTTTCAGTTACCTCAGACTGTTCATGTAAAATCCTCTCATTTATGTACCACTGCGTTTCCTACAGGAACAACAACAACAATGATAACAATAAATAGAGGTCCCAGACAGGAGTCCAAAGTTTGTTTTTTCAGCTACAGAGCTAAAAACAAGGAACATAAAAATATTGTGTTTGATTATTTTGGTTTTCAATGACACTGAAATGCATTTTGGGAAAGTACACAGCCCAGTAACACAATCAGTATGTAGCAGACGCTGTGTGCAGTTTTCATCATGTTACCTTGCTCTCTTCCACCCACCCGTTCTGGGTCGTCATCTCTCTGCTCATGTGGTCATTAGCTGTAAACCCCGCCCACACAGTAAAATCCAAAACACGACGGCCACAGCCAGTTTGAAAATGATGACCTTCACCTCGATAAGCATGCATGAATGAACAGGCACCATAATCAGCCAGCATTAGAAGGAGATCTCAGTTTAAAACGAGCTTTTTCTCATCATTTTAATGAACAAACAGTCAAATAATAATCATTAATGTTGCTTACTAACTGCACCAGCCTATGAAAAGTCTCTGTATGTTTTTGTTGCCATTCATGTTTGGAATAATTACAATACTAAGTCGTCAATAATGCTTTTGACCTATAACTTTATTTGACAGATTATAAAGCTGTATATAGATTATAAAGTTATAAGGTATAGTTAAATATATTATTTATAACATTTAGAACTTTATTGTGCTAATTTCATAAAACATAAAAAACTAAATTCTATTAATTAATCCTTTAAATGAACAAAAACATAAGTTTACAACGTATTTAAAATGGTTATTTTAAAATGTGTTGTACGTGCATATTCAAGGCAGCTGATTTGATTAGCATGGACAATAAAGAGCTACTGGTAGCATTGACGGGAATAAATCAGGCCATCTGTTAATTAATATTGTGATCAATATTGTTTTGGTAATTGTTTGGTAAGCGTCGGTCGCGTCCTGTCATTCCTCACAGCTGAACTTTGAATCCTGTTATTTATAAGCTTGTTTGCTAACACTGCATGGCTCTGTCCTCGACCACGTTACTGTCCTGGCCTTTCATTTAAGAAGCCATCATATGTGATAGAAATACTTCTCTCCATTTATTTATTTCATCAATAAAATTAAATATGAAGAGAAACACTGTTTTATGGCCTGGTTTTGACTCTACCCGTCTCATCTCCTGCTGTAGAGCGAGGAAGCTAGGTGTAATTGGCTTTTAGATTAAATGATTTCCACACGGTTCCTTTAAAATACAATTATTTTGAATCATGGCTTTGAATGAAGTAAAGTAAAGTTAAAGAAAAGAGACCTTTACAGATCAATAAGTTGCAATAAAATGGAAATTATCTGTACTAGTAAAACCTTCAAGATCCTAATTTGGGATTAGGCGACACAAGCTGCCCCCACATTTATCTGGAAATGCTATGTAAATGTGGCTGCGCTCTCACAACTTTTAAAACTTCTTCCAGAGTAAAAAAAAAATTCTTTGTGTTTTGTCAACCCTGGCACTTGATAAGACTTTACATTCTTAATTAAAAGGGAAAATACCGGAACAATCTTGGAAATGTTTTCTATTTAAAGCCTGGCAAAATTGTGATTAGCTTGAGTCACCGGCTTCTGATTTTCTAAGGGAGCAGTAAATGACATCCTGAGTGCTGGAAGTGAGACCTCACTAAAAAGCAAAACGCGTCGGTTGGTAATAATATTCATTATTTGGACAGTTTGTAGAATAGCTATGACTCGTTTTAATTATGAATAAGGATTCGTTAGGCTTCAGGGTCTGAGATGGGCAACAGCTACTGTTACAGGGTTTGTGAATACATATGCAAATTTTTATTCTTATGTGTGAACAATTTAACAAAATACATTTCTATTGACCTGTAACTGTTTAAAAGGCCCTGTTTTTAAATCACGTTGACGTCACCAATGTGTCATTGTGGCCTTCTGCTTAACCATCTCCAATTTTCATAAAAGTTTTATGGTACACAGCCTGAACATACATAATGATTAGTGTGGAAGTTTATATAGCAAATATCAGGCAGGTCTGTGATGAGGCAGGTCTGTGATGAGGCAGGTCTGTGATGTGGTGGGTAGAAGTGTTGTCTCACAGAAAGAAGGTTCTGAGTTTGACTTTACCATCTGGCCTGTCTATGTTTGCTACTGTGGGAGGAAGCACCCACAGACAACTCACACAAAGACACACAACCAGTGGTTAATTGGTGATTCTAAGTTGTCCATAGATGCGCATCTGAGTGTTGCTGCTTGTTGAGTGTAGCTCCCCTAAATTGGATAAGTGGAAAAGAATGAATCGATGGATATATCAAATACTTTTCAAGATATGTGTTTTTGGAAAATATGTCGGTCGACCCAAATTTAGGCTTTTCACACATGAAAGTGTGAGGTCACGTTTCACCATCCCTTCTTCACATCAAAATGAATCAGACCTGAAATTTGTGATATATTTATTTATTCAAGTATTGAAAAATAAAAAAATATCTAAATCATATCAAGTCTGATGTGTTAACCCTAACTTATATGCTCATTGTTAAATATGTGCATTTTTTAAAGACCTATTTGATTCAATTCAATTTAATTTTCAGTTCAGTTTTAATTATATGGCACCAAATGACAACAACGTTTGCCTTGCGGTGCTTTATTGTAAGAGCTGCTGAAATGAAGCAGGTCAGGTCATGTTTAAAATAAACTCAGAGGTGATCAAATGTAACAATGTAGTATTTTCATAAATACTACAATTCTTGGAGTATTCAGTGAGACAGTCAAACATACTGATTGCCTGATCCTTGCTTGCCTGTAGCAGGTGAGTGTCAGGGATTATGACTTGAAAGTGGGTTGGTGGAGCATTTTCCCAAAAATAAATAAATAAAATAATAAATTAAAATAATATTAAATACAATCCTGAAAGATATTTGAGATATGAAGCTAAAATTCCACAGACAAACTTTGGACCATTACGTATTCTGACAAATAAGAGGATGCAGAAAGCAGAAATAATATTTGCTCATTTGAGACAAAAAGTCTCTTCACTGAAATCAGTTTAACCCACGTCTATACTCTTGTTATTAAATTCCTGTCAAAGCTAGGCATCACAAACTGCCTGTGTCACGTTCTTTCCACTTGAAAAGTGAAGTTGACTATTTATTCTTCCTGCATAGTTGTCGCCCATTCGCACAGCTAGTGCTACACTAGGTGTCACTGGGGGTCAAAACTCCCGTGGTCAGGGTCTGGTTGGCGTTTGTCACTCCTGCGACAGGATGGCCTGTAGCCATCTGTGAATGTAACATGCCCACAAATACCCACCGTTGGACTGTGACAGTGAAATGCTGGTGGGACTTTTTTCATCCACATGAAATATTCAAAACAATGAGAGGTTTACAAAAACTGGGATGTTCTTTTATCACAATTATGTTCAAAATGTTGTTTTCCTCAATATTTGTCACTTGCTGATTTAATAAGGAATAATTGCATAAAGGGTGCTGAATCACAGCAAAGAGAAAGAAAGGGAGAATATGGACTAATAAGCATGCAGAGGGGGCAAGTAAGTGATTGTTGGGAGTGGAACGAGCACGAGGGACCGAATGTGTGTGTATCCATTTCTAATGGATGTTTCTGCTTTGTGTGTGGGTGAATATGTGTTTGTCTACAGTTTTATCTTGCCGTTTTAGAAGCCCACTAATCCTGTTATGCAGCAAATGGTGTGTGTGTCTGTGTGTGTGTGTTTGGGGGGAGGTGGGGAGGGGTATCTTTGTCCCATCTAGCTCCATCCAATTCTTCTTCACCCATCTAACTCGCCCTATTTTGTTAAAAAGAAAAAAGTGATCCAGAGAATAACTCTTTTATTAATAAAAAAATAATAATCCAGGCATCACTATTCAGTGTTGTCTGTTTCTCATAGCAAACTCTGCTCTGTTCACATCATGCAGCCAAAATGCATTTAAAATTTTACACCCTGAAGGTGGAAAATTTGAGTACAGCAGTACTTTGGTACAGGAGCATAGGAGTACCAGGGTGAGGATTATTAAAAAGGTTGTAGACTAGTATTCAGTGAAGAGCAGACTCAGTGGTGTGAGCCTGTTTTTACTCTCTAATTTACCAACTGGGTTCATCTTTTTTTGTTTACTGTAATTCATTACGACTGCATTTTAAAAATATTTTGTCTGAAGCTGAAGAACTTAAGGTGGGATACAGTGTACTCTACTGTCTCCACCACCCCATGATGCTCATTTAAAAATGTGAAAGTGCCTTACAGAGAAATCAAAATATGAGATTATTTAAAGAAAAAAATCAAAGGATTAAATATAAGACAAATAACTATAGCAATGCATCGGGTCCAAGTAAATAACAATAACATAATGTGCGACCACTCGTGCTCGTCATGCCTATTAAAAGGTGCGAGAAACAAGATTAAAAGGTTTTGAAGCTGTTAAATGAGGAGTATGGTCTATAGTAACGTAACTGCTGAGCTGAGAGGCCTGGAAGACACTAAAATATTGTTGGTAATAGGAGGTGTGCTGTGGCTTTTTAACAACAGCTGTAGGCAAGATCAATCCACATCCTTCAAATAGCATGGATGTTCCCATGGAAACGCTTTGACACTGTTCAATTTCTTCTAACATATCAACCTATTAGCCTTTATTATTAGTCTTTCAACCTTCATTAAAAAATAAAAAGCAAATATTGTGTCCCATTCAATTCAGTTTTATTTGTATAGCACCAAATGACAACAACAGTTGCCTCAAGGTTTTCCATTGTCATAGAGATGGATGTTTTTCTTTAAGTTTGAGGTTCACACTGAATATGGTCAGAATGGGATTTCCATGAAGAGGTGAACTAAATATAGAACAGTACAAAGACGAAGGGGGAAATGAAGGAGCTGAAGGGAGGGATTTAAGAGACACCTGAATGAAGACAAATTTAAAAGTTCTCAAACATTGTTGATAAAATTTGGGTCTTCCAGGATGATAAATCATCCATTTTTTTTACATTGCAGT
>VOQK01033885.1:13002-23512 GCA_015052645.1 Benitochromis conjunctus
TTTGCAGGCTCTAAAAGTAATGTGCTATATATATAAATATTAGATATTCACATAGTGCACTGCCATTTGACTGAAACAAAACAATTATCAGCAAATTCCAAATTGTGGAATAGTAGAAATTAGACAGGCTTCTTCTCTGCCTGTTTATAAATCACTCCTGAAAACCCACCTCTTCACCCTGGCCTATGACACCGTGTGAGACGTTGGTTTTATTTTTATTTTTAATTTTAGTTGTTTTTAGTCGATTGCTATGCTGTTTTATCTTGTTTTAATATAGGGCTGTACTCATTTTATGTATTATGTGTTATACTTATTTAACTTGCTGTTGTTTTTAATTCTATTCTTAACTTATTTTGTACAGCACTTTGGTCCTGCTGGTTTTTTTCAAAGTGCTTTATAAATAAAATTGGATTGGATTCCGTCACTTCCTCCCGATCGGTTTGTTTGTCCCCCTTCACCTCTGTTTTGTTAATAACTGTCAGATTACGCTGCAAACTGCAGTGCTAGTGTGGCATTCAATAACACACACGGGTCAAAAACATTATGCACTAGTAGTGATTATAGTGGTGGAAAAACAAAGGGTTTGCAAGTATGTGGGTAGCATGGGGTAACGCTTTTTAAATTGACTTGATCGATGCATTTACCCATTACCTTTTCTCTGACTCGTTCCACCTTTTCCCTTAGTGTGTTTTCCTCTACTTTCACTCATCTTTCCTCAGTGTTTTGGGGCTGCTCATTAGGCAGGGGTTGCTGGTTATGAGCCATGATGACTAATTGGGATTGTCAGAAAGAGAGAGACAGCGGGGGACATAGTGCTTTGGCATTTACAAGTGCAATAAGTCAACTATGAGGAGAAGACATGGGAATTGTGGGTTACAGAAACACCTCAAGACTTTATTTTCAGTAAAAAATGTATTTCATATTTATTCTAATGAATTTTTCAGTTAATTGAAATGATCTTTATCCATCTGTCTATCTATCTGTGCACACAATGGGATATTTCCATTCACATAAAGACAAAAAGCCTTGCCATTTAGTTTTATTACAATTGTTCCCGTCGTTGCTGTTATTTACCATCATTATTTATCTGCATCTTAAGTCCTAAAGAAATAAAGTGGGGGTTTTTTCTGACATCATGTCTTGAAGAAAATTAAAAAACATATAGCTAGAAAAAATTTTTCTCCTGTACTTTAAGTTCTCTACATTATTTCTTTGTTAGGCAAAATTCTTTGACTTATATTAAAATTTAAATGAGCTGCACACAGACACTAAAGACCCTACCAATAAAAAACCTCTGTGCTTTGTGTGTGTGTGTGTGTGTGTGTGTGCGTGCGTGCGTGTGCGTGTGTGTGTCATCCATGACCCTTTTTAGATTGCATAGCTTCATTACAGCCATTAGTGTATTAACAAACAAAATCCTCTCAGCGCGCACATTAAAAACATCTCATTCCCACCTTGACGCACAGTCAAGGCCATAAAACAATATGTTACAACCCTGACTAATTACCAATGTGAAAACTTTCATAATTGAATAGCACCCCTTAACCAATCCTGCTTGGCCAAGGTGTATTAAATGAGGGTGTTCTCAATTTGAGTATGCCAAAGACAACAAATGAGATAGTTTGCATGGAAGATTAGTCCAAAGTCAGGTAATAAGTGAATCAAAGCCACTTTGTTGTTTAGGTGTGGCTAAATAAGGCTCTTTAGCATTTGGAAATTTTATTGAACTCCAGTTCTGAGCCAATAAAGACGTGAACACACGTATGCTGGAGGAAGTCTACATAGATCAAAATTTATGATGTAATCTTTATGTGACAGACTTAACTTTAACTATGTGGTCTAATGTTCTGTTTAACACATGGCCATCACGTATCATGTATTGTGATGAATGCTGGCATCCTGGCAAACATTTTATAATGTCAGAAGCACAAACTCCATCTTCAGAGAGAAATTTCTTCTCTTCAACATATGTGACAACTGGCTGCAAAGTCCTGCAAGAAATACAGTGTGAACATTTCTCATGTCAAGCTCCCTTTTCCCTTCCCTACATAACTCAAACTCAACAAACCAAAGTTAGCACTTACAGGAACCACAAATCCAAAATTTTAACTATAATTCTTAATTAAAAAAATGATAATAAATGAACAAAATGCATTTTGTTGGTAGAAAAAGTAACTATAAATACATGGATGATTTTCTTAGTGGTGAAAACCCTTTCATAAAGAAAGTCTGAATTACCTGAACAAAGCTTTAAATGAAAACACAAGAACTATGTGAAAGAAGAAACTGGGATAATCCACTGAATGTTTGAAGAAGTGCAGGACAGAAAAAGCAAAAAATCCTTTAAATGAGAAACAAATGTGACTTCATATTTCTTTGAGAAGAGAAACATTTTTATATTTGAATGATGCAGTCTTATGTTCCTTATATTTTTGAGCTTTTCTCTTTTACTTTTCTTGAAAGTCACAATATTTTAGTAAATTTTTAAGACACAAAAAAAGACAACAACACTGGGATAGCCCCAAACCCTTCCTCCAAAGCCGAACTCTGACCTTATGTGAAAAAAAGAAGAAAAACGTCAGCACTATTTTAGTAGATCCTTCTTGTAGCTCTATAAGAAGTTTGGTTTCAACAATTAATGAGATGTTACGCTTGCCTACAGATTTGCTGACCCTGAGAAAGAACTTACTGCTTTCAGTACATGGGTTACATGCTCAAACAGGTGATCTATGGGTGCCCATGACTATTAATTTAAAGGATGTCAAATGGTGCTCATCAGCCTGCTTTGTTTCATTGAGTGCTTCTTATCTTTAAACAGTCAAGCTAAATGTCACCTAATTGAAAGAATAAATGTCAATGAAAGACATGCAAACACAAATAAAGTCATAGAAACTGTGACATTCAGCTGACATTTACTATGGATTTATTCAATGAACTGCAATTTTGCTACAACAGTCACCAGTGATACCAATCAATTTGATACATGTGGGAAAGTCTCTCTTTTATAAAGCATTTTATTGATTATGTAATCACGTTTAATGACTACAAATGGCACTTTTCTTTGTTTTTACATCGAGAGTCCATTTCACCTAGACTTTCAGCACCAAGGCTGTGGGCTGATTAGAGACACACGGGCAGCAGTCACAGACTGAGGGGTTTCAGTGTAGCCAGAAACATTTAACCAAACATTTAAAGGAACAAATAAAACTAAAAAAGAAAAAGAAAACAAGCCAAAAATACTCTTTGCAGTCTTTCTTACATGGACAAGAGGTTCTATGATCGAATGGTGACCTCATGTTTCATGGTTGGCTTCTTTTTTCTACAGTAGCTTTTTATGCACAGCAGTCACTACACAGGATAGTCATTCAAAAGCTGTTATATGCATGTGTTTATTGTTATAGTTGCATATCAGCCCACTCAGGGGATGCTTGGCCCATTCATTGTTTACTGCAAACCAAGATGTCTGACAGGAAGCGAGAAATGCTGAACATCAGTATAATCTTGTAGATCCTTTTATGGCAGGACACCCACGGAGCTAGAAAAAACATTCGTGCACCAGATAATATCTAAGGATTACTAAAACTGTTAATATTTCCAAATGTTTATTTTAAATATTTTATATACTTTACATTCTGAGAAATTTGATTTCTCACTGATTATATTTCAACTGCAGTTCGTACCATTACTGTAACTTGATGTTGGATCTTGATATTAGAATGTAATTAACACTTTTGAAACACAAAAATTATATTTCTGTATATTATCTCCATACAGACACTCTCTCGTGTTTTCTGCAAACAACACAGAAAGCAACATCGTCTTTTTGGTATTACTGCCATTTACTATAGTTCAATGTGACTACAAGGAAATTTCACAAACCATCCAGACAACAAATAGGTCTTTTCTCAAAGGTCTGTGATGAGCAGTAAGATTTGTGCAAGAATGACAAAACTCCAGAAAAGAAGTGCTAGCAAGGAACCAGAAGAGGGAAATGAACAGTTGAAGAGAGGAGGAAATGTGCAGGAAGAAAGAAGAGAGAGGAGTTCAACAAAAGAGGAAGTTATTACGGCTCAGCGTGAGCCAGATGAAAGAGCTGTGATAGCTGAGGCAAATGGAGCTTCACTCCCAAATGAACAAGTCAACCTGATGAGCGATGGAAAGTGAAAATGAATATCCTCACAGACTGCTGTTGTACGACTCACACCGTGGCTGGACTCGTCTGAAGTACCTCGTTGAACCAATTCTTTACATAATTGGTCAGATATCAGTGACACATCATTTTTAATATTTGCTATCTGTGTAGTTAAACTAGGCTGAGAGTGAGTGGTACACATCTGTCAGAAGAACAACACAAAATAACACACGCACTGAACGGGAATACAGACTGCAGTGTGATTGACCAGGCCTCACTAATGATACAGCCAGGACTTTTCAAGTTCACTGTTTGTTTGACTACCTGGAAGTCTTTCAGCTCATTAACTAATAAATGTCAGAGAGAAAATAAGTGCACTCGCCACCTCTAAGCATTCAGTCTTCGTCAGACCCCCTCATGTCATGTCTTTGTTTCTTTTTTTTGTCATTATTACCTTTCAGTTGTCTCTTGCTGACCAACCAACCCAAAATCAAAATGAGTAATAACACTTATCCCCTCAGCAAAATGAAATAACAACGTAAAAATTAAAATTACCAGAGCCAATAAATAGACAATAGACACCCACAGCAAATATTTGGCCAACTGTCTGGGCACTGAGCTTGAAACTCCACATAAGCCTTAACTCCATTACTTATTCAGGAAGTTTATTGATGTGTTAATAATTGATCACCCAATTAAAGAGGGGGGGGAGTTGGGGAGATAAGGGGCTGAATGCCTCTTTACCAGTGGGCTTTTGGTAAGTGCATGGTTTGGTGGAGGACGACAGAGAGGCGCCAACGAAAGTAACTTCTGACCAGAGCATAAAATTCCTTTTCATATCACGTGATGAGCACAAGCATACACTAAAAAGGAGACGGCAACAACGAGTTACAGTGTAGTTTGTTCAGGTGAGTCACTAAAAAGTGGCATGTACAAAGTAACAAGTGCTGCAGCTGGTTGTATTTGACATGTTTGTGTTTGTCTTCTTTAACTATATTTTTATGTCTACAGCGTCGGGATGTTGAAGACGTTCCCATCACAATGGCTGAAAGATTATTTAGATGATTTTATGGTTTTTGGCTTTTTCTGTTGTTTTACACACAGTAATCTTTCTAGTAAGTTCCTTTGCACGCTATGCATGTTTTTCTTAGAGTGATGTTTCCACTATCTGGGCCTATGGATTCTTCGAGACAGGCCTTTTAAGAACGCTGTCTAATGCCAACCATTCATCATCTTGTTGGACAACATATGCCAAGCAGGCCAATAAAAGTAGCATTCATCATTCCATTTACCTTACATGAACATAAATATCAGCCATTTGGGCCACACTCTTTACCCTGCACGGATTAGTCTGGAAGCATTTTTAGAGCGAGTGGCTGCAGTAAGACACAGATCAGTGCTTTGCATCACGCTGTACCACGGGGTGTGTTAGATACCTTTGTTTTTTCTTTCTTTACATGTGTGCATTGACTTATTTAAGTGAATTCATCTTCACACTTGATCTCAGCATTATTTAGGGAATCAAACTTTTTTATACAGAAACATTTTGCAGGTGCAAAAACGAGTGACACAGGTTTTATTACCTGTAACAGTGCAGATTTTGTTGAGGTCTAACATGTTTATTTCTTCCCTTTTCTCTGCATGGAACCATGTCAGCAAAAACACTGCACCAAAAGGAAAAACCTTGACATCTTTGAGAGCTTCTTATATCTTTTGTGAGTTTAGTCTAAGTCTCACTGCAGGATGCTGATGCTGTGTGAGGGCTAAACTATCTTGTTGCTGAACATTCTTTATGCCTCCTACTGGATATTTGGACTTGTGATACAAGAGATGCCATAATATTATATGGACTGATTGTCATATAGTGCTTTTCTACTCTTCCAGAGTACTCAAAGCACTCTATTCAACATGCCACATTCACCCCATTCAATGGCCACTGTGGGCCCTAGACTATGGGACGCTCCCCCCCTAACACTTAGAACCATGGACTCAGTAGTTGTTTTCAAAAACACAACTCAAAACTCTCCTTTTTAAAATTGCTTTTGGTTGATTTTTGCCTGTTTTATATTGTCCTTGTAAGACTTATTGTACTGTATGTGCAGCACATTGTGATTCTGTCAAGAAAGATGTTGTCTTCTATGCGAAGTGCTTACTTACTACAATCCGCACACATTCATACCCCGACGCAGGATATTTGTCATGAAGACTAGTGGGTCCTAAGGCTAAAGTGAGTTATGGCAAATCCCAGACAGACGCTTTAAAAATACTCAATGCAGTATTTAAAATGGTACTGTGGAATGAATGAGAGTAGCTGTCACACTGGAATCACTGCATCCACTGGTATGAAATCTCTGTGTGGAGAGATATGAGGTGAGATGAACAACAAAACAGCCAAAATGATGGGGAAAATGAAGCAACTTAAAATGCTTCTTAATAGTTACATTTTTAAGTGATTTGATAATTCTCTGGAAGTGATGGGAAATAACTGTTGTATGTTCACAATGCAGATATTAACATGGCAATATTGATTTTGAAGTCAGCAGCTACATAAATGATATTAACTCATGCTGAATGTGTACTGCACTATAGTGGTAAATAACAAACTGTACATAAAGGGAATTCAATAGAATAAATTGTGCATATCATGTTTTTTGACATTTGTTATTTGTGTGTACCAAAGCTTTTAAGCAATTAACTGGAGTGTGGAACTAAGTGTGAAAGTCTGTGGACTTTGTTTCGCGGTAGGGATTTTAATGTACATTAAATTCTATAACGTATATGAGTGCAGAAATTCCCCATGAGAGAATTATTGAAGCCATTTTCAAGGAAGAACCTCCAAAAGTTCTCAAGTTTCATATTCGCAATATTTTCTTTATCATCCTTGTGTAGCTCTCATGAGACCATGTTGATCACATCAGTAACGGGAACATAACTTGTATGACAAATGAATAAGGAATTACAGGACTCTTGAGAAAATCCCAGGCTCATGCTTCCCTTTATTATTTTTAAGTATTTATTATTATTTAGTAAAGACTTTCTGTTTGGAATTTAGTACATATAAATATTACACACATATAAAGACAACACTTTGTATTTATAGAGTTTAATTTTAGCTATATTACTGAGACACTTTGAAATAAATATTTAATATAATCTCAATAGGAGTAATTAAGTCAAGCACATTGAAAGCTTGATTGATTATTTTGATTACAAATTAGAATGAGTGGTGGAGTGAGAGGGTGAAACATATGAGCTTTTCACTGGTAATGACAATAGATCAATCAATACTCATTGTATAGGTTAATAGTCACAGTAATTACACCACAGTAACTAATGGATTATGTTAAGGAACATGGTAGTCAGATGAGAGTGTGACAGAAAAAAGATATGCTGTAACACATAATTATCAGATCAGGAGTTTTAACTAGCTGAGCTGAGTCGTAACAACTATGTACTATAGGCACCAGGTCCACCAGCTCCATACTACGATCTCTATAAAGTGTCTAATGGTGATAAAATATAATATGGAAAATACGCTTTATTACAATGATTTCTATCCTTTATCATAAAAATTGTTTGTTATTATTTTTGAGAAAACAAAACACATGACTACTTTTTTTAGACTATAAAGTTCACTTACCACATGACCTGCCAAAATTTCCATGCAATCATTTCATAATTAACCACAACATACAGTTTACACAGATAAACACAGAAACTTACAGTGTTCAAAGTGTTCCAGTGGCAAACCCAAGCACTGTTACTATCTGCTCATTGCAGTTGTTTTGCTAGTTTGCTACTGTTTACATTTTTATTTCACCATAACTCCATTTAGACATTCTCAAAAAATTTACAATTAGAGTATGTGTAAGGGTTACCAACTTTGTGGATTAGACTTCAGAAAGTTAACCTATTTGAAGCATAACAACAACCCATCCCAAAACTGAAAACGTGACTGGAAGAAGAGGAACTTGACCCTGGCCTTCCTGACCTCTTCCCAATAGAATACCTTTGGGATGAATTAGAGCCAAGAATACAACCCAGCCGTTCTCATTTAGCTTAAGTGTCTGACATCACAACACATCACATGTGCTTCTGGAAAAATGGTTGACAATTCCCAATGAAAAAAAAAAAACATGTGGAAAGCTTGAAGTTTCCCAGAAGACTTATAGCTGTTATAACTGCACAGAGTGGGCCAACATCATATTAAACCCTGTGGATTAAGAATGGGATGTTGCTCAGTCAAGGTAGATGAGTGAATACTTATGGCAATATATGGCAATTTATTATAATGATTTTGATACATAAAGGGGAAACTCTTTTCTGTGACAGAACTGGCAATATACACTGGATGTACATGTACAGTGGTGTGAAAAAGTGTTTGCTCCCTTCCTGATTTCCTATTTTTTGTATGTTTGTCAAACATAAATGTTTCAGATCATCAAATACAGTTAAATATTAGACAAAGATAACACAAGTAAACACAAAATGCAGTTTCTAAATGAAGGTATTTATTATTAACGGGAAATAGAGGTTCAAACCTACATGCCCCCCTGGTTGGAACATAAATTAACTGTGATGTATCACATCTTTGGAAAGCTGAGTTCAATTTGGATCTTATTCAGTCCACTATAGTGAGCCTTAAAAAGCCATTTCTAAATCTGTGGGACTCTAGCAAACCACGGTGAGAGTCATTATCCATCAACAGTGAAAACACTGAACACTGTTGAGCCTTTCCAAGAGTGGCCAGCCTACCAAAATTACTCCAAGAGCACACCATGTTGCCATTAGTCTTCTATGACTAATGGCAACATGGTGTTCGGCTTGACCGCTATTGCTGCTCTGTGTGTTTGTCGACTGTTCCTGTATATTGTTTTTTATTTTGTCATCTGAGCTCTGATATATAATGAAGTTCTATCTGCTACTCGGATCAACGATTCACATACTTTGTTGACTATCAAAGTGTGTATGGAAAAAACGTTTGACAGCTGGCAGAGCTGTTTGCCCTCCTCCCTCTCATGACTACCTGTACCTATTCTTGGCTCCAAAGCAAAAACCCAGGAGCAAGAACAAGGTTAAGGAGATCGTCTAAAAGGGGCTGTAGGTCTGGTGTTCAGGCTAAAAGGAAACGCGCCCAGTGGAGGGGATTTCTTCGGCTCCATGGTGGAAAATGTCTCCAGTATTTGGTACCGGTCCCCCTCCAGGCCGCGGATTATGCTGATCTGTTACTGCCCACCCAGCTTTTCATCACAGGCAGACAGAACGATTACCTGGACCAGCAACAGGTTTGGAGATGCGGGATTTTTCCACCTTGGCCCGTCATTCTACCAGACCACAGCTCCAGAGCTGGGGGTACCAGGAGACTACATCCTCATTCTAGGTGTTTGCTGCCAGTTCCCCGTCAATCAGCTGTTGATGACGTCAGCCTGTCACCTCTGCTTCAGATCGCTCTCCTCAACGCTCGCTCCATAGCCAACAAATCATTTGTACTCAATGACTTTTTGTTAGTAATAGTTTGGACTTTATGTTTCTCACAGAATCTTGGCAGTGGGAGAATGAATTTGTCCACCTTAATGAGCTCTGCCCGGCCGGCTGTCACTTCATCGTTTGGATCGCCGTGGTGGTGGACTTGCCACTGTTTTCCGGGACAGTTTCTCCTGCAGAGTTATGGACTCCGAGACTTTCCCTTCCTTTGAGTCACAACTTCTTAAGGTTGGTTGATCAAAAATATTTTACTCTGTTTTAATTTTCCGCCCTCCCGGCCCCACTGGTGTTTTTATTCAGGATTTCACAGACTTTTTATCTTCCACTATTAAAGTGGAGAAAGTCTTGATGGTCGGGGATTTCAACCTGCACGTGAATGATCTTAGCTGTAGCATGGCCTCTGACTTTTAATCCATTACAGACTCTTTTAATTTTATTCAGCATGTTTCTGGACCCACCCATGGTAAAGGCCACACCTTGGACCTTGTGTTTTCTGTTGGCTTGGACATAACTAGTCTCTGTGTTAAGGATGTACAAGTGAGTGACCATTCTTGTGTTATTTTTAACCTTAGCTTCCCTCTGGACACACCACCATCTAATCTCATGTTCCATAAGCGGTTCATAAATCAGGATGTTGCTCTGAACAAAGATTTGTTGGACGATGAGGGGTGATCAGGGGCTGCACTGATGCTGATGTTGGTACACAGTGCTTTAACAATAATTGTTTGGAGATTTTAAATTCAATGGCACCTTTGAAAAGTGTCACTGCCGCCCCAAAAAGAGCTCATCCGTGGATAAATGATGACATAAGGAAAGTCAAAAGACTCTGTGGGAAAGTAGAACGCCTTTGGAAATCAACTAAACTTGAAGTTCACAGGCTCCACCTTAGGGAAC
>VOQK01033889.1:0-13670 GCA_015052645.1 Benitochromis conjunctus
TGGGGGTTTGGGGGTTTGGGTTGGGGTGGGGGGGGGGGGGGGTGTTTGTTGGTGGATAGGAGGAGTAGGACGGGGGGAGAAGATTACGTGGGTGGAGTTGTGAAGGATGACAGCACCCTCAGGGCTCTTTCTCCTTCGCGCAGCATGGGGTTTGTCCCCCCCCCACTCTGTCCCCTGATTGAGAGAGAGAGACCTGGGGGCTGGCAGGCCGGTGGAGCTCGCCAGCTACGTCAAGCCAGTGAGCATCACACTCAACCACAGAGGAACAGGAAGCAGAGCTGGAGGGATGCTGGATGGAGGCCATCAGGTGCAATGTGACAGGGATACAAAGCAACTGGGTAGATGTCATAAAGCTTGTAAATGTCTTTAATGAGTCAGGTTTTGAGCTGCAAATTCACTTGAATGACATGAATATATAGCAAGAGTATATGATATTTATTAAAACTTGCATATAAAGACAAACTCATCCAATATCTCATGAAAGTGTCCTGTAGTACTTAAAAGCTGTAATCCTCTAAAACAGGGGTCACCAACATGGTGCCCGCGGGCACCAGGTCGCCCGCAAGGACCACATGAGTCGCCCGCAGGCCTGTTCTAAAAATAGCTCACTATATATGCATATTGATATTTATCTGTTTCCTACCTTGTTTCCTACTTGCATTCTTTATAATTATGTTGAAAAATAATTAACATAATCAGTGTCTTTATATAGATGAATATCATTAATTATTAATGATAACATATAATTAAAGTTAAATTGAGGAAATTTGTTATTTCAGAAGTGTGTGTCAAACTGGTAGCCCTTCACATTAATCAGTACCCAAGAAGTAGCTCTCACTGTCAAAAAGGTTGGTGACCCCTGCTCTAAGAGATATTAAAACATCTTTTTTGTTGTTGTCATGTCTTCACATCTTTTAAAACCAGCACAATGCTACTCTAGTTCACATGTAAGAGAACTTTAACGGCCACTAACCCGGCTTTTATTAGAATAAGATGTTTCACTCTGTCTGAGGTTTTTATTCTGCTTGGTTGGAAAATCGATAAGCAGAAAGCTCCTGTGGAGCAGAAAGACAAAAGTTCATTTCTGTTTGACTTTGGGGTTTTTAAGGGGACGGTGGAGCAGAAATGGTACCTTAGGGATAACTAGCTGGTTGCATTGGAGCGACATGAAACAGGTTGGATTTACCCAACTGATGTACTGGTGCGACAGAGCAGTTACCCAAAACCCCATCAGTCCATCTCTAAAGGTTTCTGTCCTCATGAATCCTACAAAAATTATTACCGCTTTCTTCCAGTAAAGGAACCCCCCCTCTCGGTATCATCCAACTGTCAAACATGAATGCTCCCCACCGTGATGAATTTGGAACAGGCCTTTTTAAAAATTTTTTTTTATCAACCCTCGTATAATCCCTGGGTGGTTCCCCCTCTCCCTCCATCTTCCATCCTCCATCCTGCCCTCCCTGTGTTTTTGCCTTTCTGGTCCAGTTCCCATTTCTAAGCCCTGGGGTGTTGACAGCAGCACACACAATCACTGGGTTTCACATGCTGGTCCAGGCTTCTGTCTTCTCTTTATTTTTGTAGAGCTGAGGAAGCTGTTGATCTGGGAGCTGTTGTCTGGCAAACAGGTGAGCACCCGTTAAAGGAGAGCTTTTGATCCCATCTCTGCCATTGATTTGGTACATGGCAGAGCACAAATAAGCTTTGAATGGAGCTCTTTTCATCCTTAACATCAGGGCTGACAGGGTTAATCTCTCTTTAAGTGGAAGCGTTTGTCAGAAACTAAGAGGAAAGAATCTCCTTCACCACTGATCATACATACACATACACTCTACTTTCAAGCAAACGGCTGCTGTAGTTTACACTGATGGATCTTCATTTTATAGTTTCTGCCAAAACCAGTGGTTTAGTACTGTACAGTCACCTGATGGAGGGTTCAAGAAACATTGGTCTTGAATTCATAAGTACAGGGTATGTTTTTGTATATGAAATGTCCAGAAATGGCAGAAACATAATAATTTCTGTTTGATAAGGTGATATAGCTACCGAGGGTTACTTAGAGAGATGGTGCTTAGATGGGGTCATTCCTCTAAGGCTCATTCTGAGCCATGAA
The DNA here is from genome assembly GCA_015052645.1 of Benitochromis conjunctus. Classification (NCBI taxonomy): domain Eukaryota; kingdom Metazoa; phylum Chordata; class Actinopteri; order Cichliformes; family Cichlidae; genus Benitochromis; species Benitochromis conjunctus. The sequence continues at coordinate 2,111 of VOQK01033889.1, forward strand.
GACTCCAAGGTCAACAACGCAAATGTTGACAACGATGGTATTGAAGCACATGTAATATGCTGACCGTGGAAAAGTGGGGATGATTCGTGACAAGAAGTATGACAGCAGGAGGGAAAGAAAAAGTCTGTAAGATCTTAGTGAGACCTGCAAGGATGCAGGGTTTGGAGAAAGACAGGTGGTGTTGGAGTTTGAGAGGCTAAGATTTTAATTTTCATTCAGTGACCAGGAGTGAAGGAGGACGTGCAGAGGGTTGGTGTAAGGAGGAAGCCAGAGATGGAGGCAGATGAGCTGTGGCGACCCCTAAAGGGAGGAGCCAAAAGAAGGAGAAGAGGAAAAGTTGGAGACTCTTATTACACATGTTGTGAAAGGATATTTTCACCCAAACGACCAAGTATTTTTTAGTGCGTACACCTAAAGAAGTTATTTTTGATGGTTGCACCTCACCAAGCAGGTTCAAGCACCTAAAACCAACCATGTAGTTTAATACCAGACATAACCAAACATTGTCAGAAAAGACAAAAACAACCTGAGAAACAAAGTACGGAAAGCTTTTCTAGATATGGCTTGAATTAAAAGTTTATTAATTAAAAGTCAGCCGATCCATCCGATAACCCAGCTGGGTGGAGTTTTGTTGGAAAATGACTAAGAGGTATCCCTGTGGTTCAGAAAATGATGCTAAGGGGTCACCCCTTGGCTTAAAATATGATGAGACGAAGATCCTTACCAGGCGCCAGCATGTCATGACTTTGAAGTGAGAAAGTGTTATTGTTGTCACTATAGCTTGTGAGAGCTTTCCCTGACAAATGATGTGCTGATGATAGGGGTGCAAAACCAGAAGACACTTTTTTGGGTCCTTCTTAAAGTCTTTGAGATACAACTAACTAGAACAGGTACCAGTCACGTTTGAGCACTGTAAAAGTAAAACAGTCCAGAGTGTCATTAATACATGTGATCGATCACCTCTGCAGCAGAAGATAAAATCTTGAAAGACTTTTTCTTTTCAGGTTACTCCACTACAACATGCTTGGATAGTTCAGACGCCCAGAAAGTAGAACTCCTGATCTAAGAGACTGTGTGCTTTTCCTCAGATATGATTATACTGGTATGCAACATGACTCTGTGTGACGAATGCATGTTGGGGTTAGGCGAGGTGGTCTCGGCGTAAAGGAGGCTCCTGACTCTAACCGACGCAGCAGAGAAAACAAAAGTGTGAAACGAAAGCCTTTTTCAAACAAAACCCGGGCGGCGATGAAGTCAGATAGCTAATCCTCGGCTTATCATCTCATTGTTTGGACAGTGCCGATGCTCTCCGAGGTGGAACATTTGGGGGTTTAAACCACAGCTGTGGGGGTGTTTTGGGTTTTCTTTCACCCACCTGCAGCAGCGAGGATGCAACTCCTGATTTACAGACCGCTTTTATTCTGTTTAAAATCTGAATTTACTTTGTTGTGCAAATGATGTCCCCTTTGAAGACAAAGATGATACCTGGAGCACGACAGTGTGCACAAAGTGTATCTAACCATACATTTAAAGGCTTTCACCTTTTCCTAGCATATTACCATTGTCCCAGTACATTTATCCAGTTATAGCAGGGATGCTATTTACTTTAAATCATAACTACTTATTCTTTATTTTGCATTATTATTTTGTGTCGAATGGATTTGAGTTTTGTTGGGTCGTTGAGTAACTTTATGGTGTAGGGGTTTATTTGCCAACACATGCAGTGTACATCTTCTGAACCTACTGTGCATTTGCAAGTTTGTAAGAAAATCACAAATGATACTTTATTATAGTTATTATATATTTTTTATAGTAGTTATAGTTATTACTGTAAATACTGGCTATCAACATGATATAAGAAATGAAATACTCAAGGTATATTCTAAATATTGGGTATTTAAGTAATACAGTACACACAAGCAGTTAATATGATACAGTTAATTAGTTTGCTAATAATGAAACGTGTATCAATCAAACAATCCCATTATTGGTCTCTTTAAAGGCAAAACAGATTGCTACATTTATCGGGTACAATGTATTTATATTGCAGGTGTCAGAAGTTCTCTCCTCCTTATACTACATGCACACAGTACTGTTAGAGCTCTAGGCTGTATTTGTGGCCATTTTTAGCTAATTCTTTGTAATAGTAGCTAAAAATTGCTACAAATTTTAAAGAGCAAATATAGTTTAGACCAAACACTTTTAATTACAGAGCAAAAGCTCAGCTAAATGTCATTGTTGTGAACTCTAATTAGACAGTAGTACTTGGTGTGCAGGCCGTTTTATAAAGTGTCCCATGTTCTCTGCTTGTTAAAGGCAGTTTATGCTCACCACTGTTGCTCTAGTAAATGTGACAAAGCGACGTCACAGCTGCTGGCACTTCATCTGTCGGGCCACATTACAACTGCTTAATGTTTTTCATCCACTGAATGTTGTCAGATGTTTGGCACGGTTTATGTACCCTCTGGGCATTCGCGTTTATTTTTAAAGCGTATTAAATTTTATATAATCTTCGTACTCGAGCTGCACCACGTGGAATCGTGGGGAAGTTTCTGTGTTTACCTGCAAGAAGCCAATGATCTTCAGCAGCTCATTCCTGAAACAAGACTAACATCTGCACTCCGAAGACATTTAGAAAAAAAGCGGAAACCTTTAAATGTGTCGTAAAGGTGGGCGTTTTGTTTTGCTGTGTGACAGCTAGAGGAGAAACCAGAGGCCATTGCTGGTTCACTCTTTCATTGGAAAACACCCACTCTTCTTTGGTGTTTGATGCTTACTGAAAGCTGACTGCTGTTGTGCTGCAGGAGCAGGTCACGAGGTCCTGAACTCGACTTGGCTCATTTAATTGTAATTGTTATATTTGTATGTAACTATACAAACTTGATTGGTGTTTGTGCACAGTAAGCGTCCTAAAATGACGCAGCTTGTCCCCAAATGCACAAGACTAATGACTGTTTTCTTTTTACTTTTCATTTGATGTTTACATTTTGGTTTTTGGTTTACGCACATTGGGTTTTTGTTTTAGCTTGATTTGCAGAGTGTATGCAGAGCAGGGTGGAGTAAAAAAATTTGTTTAAAAAATCATGAGCAGAGGGAGCAAATGAGAGCGGGGCTGTGCCTTAGACATGACCTTCATTTAATGCACCAGAAATATGTCAGCTCCGCTTCGTAACTTTCTCCAATTTGCTTCCATTTGTAAGAGTGACATTAACGAAAAGGCATATTTATAAATCAAATCTTCCTTTAAAAGCAGATTGACTAAACTTTTTACATAGAGCCGCTGTTTCTGAATCCGAGTTTAACTTTTCTGCCACAACAGTGCCCAAATATTTTGTTAGCCTCAGAGCAGTAAACAAATTTGCCAAGGACTGGGCCTTGAGCTTGCTCCTCTACCTGTTTGCAGTGTTAAACTCTTAAGTTAAAAAAAGATAGTAAATGATTCTCAGTGCTAAAATGTGACGCAAAGGGATCCAAACCAAATGTCCCTCTGTGATGGGACACTGTGAGACCAGGCTTGCCAAGAACGATTTCTATTCTGTGCTTCTGGGAATGGAGAGTACCAAATTTAAGCCTGAATGATTTAATTTGCTGCAGGAAAAAATGATTATGAACACAGCCCTCCACATGTTTTTACTCACTGCTGTTTTCTTTGTCTTTTTTTCTGAACTGTAATCGACTTTGACAAAGTGGAAAAGGAAAATATGAAAACTTTTTGGTGAATTTTGGCTATAAATTGTTCTTTTGAAGTATATAGCTTTTCCTAAAAAAAAGAGAGGATTGTTTATGCATGGACTGTGAGGGGGACCAAACCTCAGTGGGTGTACATAATTTATGTATAATTCAAGCTGTTAAATGTCCCTGCAAGCATGCATGGGGACCTGACTGGCCCTTCTTTAGTGTCCTTCACAAACATTATTAATCAGGCCCCCCATTCTCACAGGCCTCTGCTCTCGCTTCACACAAAGGTTGAAATTTATCCCCACACATCAGGGTTGGGAATGGCTCTGCTGCACATACAGTATTCATCAATCATAGTCTGAATCCATTGTCAGGATGCTGAGAGTGTGACCCCGACACCGCTGCCATTAAAGGCTCTGATCTGGGAATGGGAAGCCCACGCCGCTGCTGTAAAAACATCAGCCAAGCGGCTAAAATGTAAATGCATGAAAATGTGCAGTAAAACAGAGGGTTGGGGTCATTTGGGATCCTGCAGCTGGATCCTGCCAGGGAAGGTTGATGGCTAGCAGAGCACGCGGACTGGACTTTTGTCTTGGTGGTGGGAAAAACTTCAGGTCCTTGAGAAAAGGTGGAACTAAACTTCATCTGACCTAGGCTTAGGGTCTTGATTTAGCCACATGCGAAATGAGCAAAAGTAAAGTTCAGATTTTTCATGGTAAAAGAAACAAAATTTGATCAAAAGTGAGGACATAAACCAAACTCTTACCCTAGATAGGTTGTCCAAGACCTAGTGGATAAGAAGATGTTAACAAACTGCAAAGCAGAGATTTGCTTCATGGTTTCACTCCACTAAAACCTGCTTCTTCAGCATTTGCACTGTAGTGGGCCTCTTGAACTTGTTGTTCTATTTTGGGTCACCTTTGAACAGGTCTGAGTATCAGTCTGAAAAAAACCCCCAAGTGTGATGGGGTGGGACATAAAGGCACTCCCAGTCATCACTGGAGGCTGTTGATCAATTCACTTGCCTCACAACATCGCCCTCAAACGCATCAGAAAGGCTGTAACAAGCCTCAGTGAAACCAGTTGGGCGAACACCGAACTGACAATGAACACTAAAGACGATCATCTACAGTGTTTACGTCGGCAGCCAAACCTAGACGACCTATGCCAGGCAGGAGAAAAGACTCAACAACACCTCAGTAACAACAAGAGAAACAGTCACAGCAAGGGGACTAGACCAACCGTATCCAAAGTCATCTTCGAGATCTACCACCTGGCAGGAGACCCTAGACAGACCCAGAAGTCACTGGAGGGATCATGTATCTCATCTGATGTGGGAATGCCTCAGGAGGAGGGACTGGGAAATGCTGCTGAAGAAAAGGACGCTTGGAATACAATGAATAACCTTCCACCATCCCAACCTGCCCTGAGAAAATGGATGGATGTTCCAAATGATTCAAGTTTTTGGTCTAAAAAACAGGTCAGAAAGTAAGAAAACACTCAGCAGCCAAGTGGAAACCATTAATCAGCAGCACCCTTCTTTTCCTTACAACTGTGGAGGACATGGTTACTGATTGACATTTATTTTGAAACAGTGGTCACATCAGAATCTGCTAGAACCTTTCATACCACAGAACTACGCTGGTCAGGAGGACTTTCTGTAGATGTGGATACTTTGTGTTGTTGTAGATTGATGAAGAGACAAGGAGTTGGTTTTGTAGGTCCTGTAAAATGGACCAGAACAATTAACTCGGTTTAGCAGAGCACGCTCTGTATGCAACCAGACTTTTACATCTTCATTTAAATGGTGGAGCACCTCCACAACCCACAATTCAAGACTCTAGGAAGATCGTTTCCATTTCTTAGACTTGACAATAATTTGAACTGATCACTTTTTAAGACTTGAACTCTTGACGGTCTCTCAGATTGTCAGATTGGTTGTCCATTACTGTGGTCGACACTAGAACACTATGTAAACAAGTAGGTGCTGGATCTTGATGCCACCCATCAAAAAAAAAATCCTGATAGTGAAACATTTTAACTGCTGCTCCTGCCACCTGTCTTTGAAGCTCACGTCACCTTTTTACCTGGCTCGCCTCTGGAGCACCTGGGAAAACTTTGCAGATCAAACTCCGGTATTATCCCGAGTCCCAATGCGGAGCACTTTGCTCGCTTTTTTTTGTGTGAGCCATTTTTCTCCCCGTTGTTGCTGTTGAGAGAGGAGGATTACTGATGTACGGGCTTTGAAATATCAAAGCGTTTGAAATAAAGTGATGCCTCCGTTCTTTTATGCCATCACTCATTAGGGAAGCTGTGCTCAAAAGGCAGCTTTGTACGGGGAGTCGTTTTAAGTTGGAGATGGCTTTACAATAGATCACCACGAGCACAGTGAGATTTCAGCCTGAGAACGTGAATGAAAGGCTATGCAAATTGCAGCATGTACATCAGTACTTTCTGAACTGGAATGACCTCGGCCTCCTTTTTTAAGATCCTAAAGTTTTTCTCTTACAGTGACAGGTGGAAGGAGTCAAAGGCATCCTATCTTGTTTGAGACAAAAGCTATTGAAGGGCTGACAAGCTTGTGCATGGAAGGGCTCAGCGTGGCTCGGAAAGAGTGGCTGCAAGTGATTGAAAGTGAGACAAACAGGGAAGGAAAAACGAGTGTACCTCCGGGCGACTGCGACCTATAAGACGCTGTAATCTGGCGTCTTTTTAAAAACCATCTCTGGCCATCAAGACGTGAGGGTTTCTCTCACGCTGAGGCCGAGAGCTCCGAGACGGAGCCTTTCAGAAACTCTTGATTTCTGCCACGGTGGCTGGCCTCAACTATCTGATAGCCTTTCTCCTTTTACATGGTGGCCTTTATCGCCTGGCTGAATGGAGACAAAGTGGCCTTACCTGACCTGAAGCAACCTCCAGGTACTCTTTACAGGAGTGTCAGCAAAACACTGAGGGAGCGGCTGCTTTAACAGGCTTCCTGCAGCCTCTTTTAAAGCAAAACAACAGTAAGCGATGGTAAACCGATTTCCTGGATTATGGTATTTATAAGCAAGATGCGCACACTAAGTATCCACCAGTGTAATAACCGCTATAACACAGGATTTGATGTTTACACACTTAAACACACCTTAAAAAAAATAGAGTAATAGCAGCAATTAAAGCCCATTATTCTGATAGTTTGTTTTTTACATTGTCTTCTTTTAATGTTATATTCTAGTGGAGATGCTACAGGTTTAGGTGCTTTTGATGTCATGATGATACAGCGCACTCACAGAGGCGTCACATGGCACCAACCAGTGGTGCAGAAACACTCTCGACCTGAAAGGTGATCGAGTCAGAGCTGTTATGATGACGCGGCTCATTATTGACTTTCTGACATGTCAGTACTTGGCAGCCAAGAAGCTGATGTCATGTTTCATATTAGTTTGTTTCCTACTGTCGATTTTATTATTCACTTATTCAGTCACTTTTTTGTTAACAGTCACTTTTTTGTTAACTGTGCAATTTTAAAAACTGTGTATATAATGTATATTTTGTGTATTTCTTGAGTATTTATTATTTCATTCTTACTGCCCTGTCTTTAGCTTTAACACCATGCTGCTCAGACTGTATCCTAATTGCCCCTCGGGGATAAATAAAGTCATTCTGATTCTGAAATTTTTTTGCAATGCTGAGAGTGACCACAGGAGTATCAGTGGCATAACCAGTCCCTTACACAATAAAGGAATGAACAAATATGATTATTACTGATCATACCAGCTAGGCCTCATGAATAACTTTCAGACTGGTTAAAGACGGTCACTGGACTAAAGACAGCTGTTGAGTACAGGCACCTGCACACTATGCAATTTTCACAGTTTAATAAACTGCAACTATCAAATTGCCAGAGTCTGGTTCCAGGCTGCCTTAAAATTCACACCCATTACAACTTCCACCTTTAAAATTCTCTTGTAAGCAGGGGCGGATCTGGAGAAATTTTCTTAGGGTGGCATGGAAATCACATGGGGTGGCAAAATCAAAGACTTTTTATTTTAAACATATGCATGTGTTACATATGGTTAAAATGACTCAAATGCAGTAAGTTATACACATGTTTCTGTAACTTATTTATTTTCTTTAGCCCACATTATTAAATATTTCAGTAACATAAAACATATGAATTTTGATTTGATGTACTGTATAGCCTGTATAATAAATAAATATGTAGCCCAATAAGTATAAAATCCAGAAAGCTACACAACATGAGGCGGTTCATTTACAAACACAAGTTTAACTGTTTTTGTTAGAAACAATCAAAATGTTGCTTAAATTTACACAAAATGTCAGAAATCTGCACCGTCATGAACAAAAATTTAAACCTAATTTTTCATGATTGGTTGATTTGTTGGATCTCTGCGGTCCAAATAGAATTGGATCTTCAAATTGTTTTTTTTTTTTTTCTTGCTTGGTGTCATTCTTTTCAGCACAACCTCGCGTGTCTGAATTTCAGTTATTTTTTCATTGACATACTGCATTAACACAACTGATCTGAAGTCACACAAAAACATAAAGTCCTAAGAGTAGTTATATTTGTTTTGCTGTAGAAAACAAAAACACATGTTTAGTAAATTATTTTCATAGCTTAAAATGCAAATATAAATTGTAAATTTTGAAAACTTATGCACACATTTTGTAAATAATAAAGTTATATACAACTATTTATCTAAAAATGCAGCCAATGCCTTTGGCTTTTTTTATTTATTTTCTTTTTATATTTTACAACCATTTAAAAAAACAACAATCAGGTGTCACAATAAGGTGCCCCACAAATTATTTGTGCCAATAAAAAAAAAGTGTCCGTCACAAGACAGGAGACCACCGCAGGGACAAAGGCCTGACAACAGGAAGTGTATCACTGCTCCGGTTTTCCACCTGGAGACAGTGTTTACACTGCAATCTGCCTTTGTGATATTCATTAGTATCCTCACCGACACACAAAAGAAAACAATGACTACACAACACACTAACTATACACTCCACGCTAAACGTCACAAATCTCTCACATCTCAAAACTCTCTCTCTCTTTCGCTCTGTCTCGTTGTCGTCACTCCCAAAACTTTCCCCTCTTCCTAAACAACCAAAACCCACGTGTTGCTGTTTTTTTGTGGACATGGTACATTTTTCCACCAATGTTTTTGTGCCCTTAGTGTTTTTGCGCTGTTTTTACAAAATGCTTTTTTTAAACCGTGAACACGTATTTATAAAAAAACCATGGCTTATATATATATATATATATACAGGCCACTAAATCCAGAGTAATGATACATATATATATATATATAAATATATATATATATATCATTACTCTGGATTTAGTGGCCTGTCATTAAAATTTAAAAACTTGTGTATACTTTGAAGTCTGAACTTTCAACACAAGCTGAAATACAGACTCAGCGTGGCTGCAGCTTGTTGCTGTGTCAGCTTAAATCAATCATGTGATTTGGAGGTGCGGCGTGTCCGTGGACCCCAGTTAATAACATTCACCTTCATTCCATTTCCAGAGTGTAACAACCAACCACCCGTGTCAAATCTGACATGCCCATGCTGTTGATTCAAAACATGCTCTGGCACAATCATAGGCATCGGTTGCTACTGACAACAAGAAGCTATGGGCTCCATGCTATGGGCTGAACCATTTGTTAATGGTGGAGGGGGGGTTAACACTATGCAATATATTCAGTTTTAGAATTTATACTTGGTGTTAACTGTAGCTAGGCACAAAGTGTGAATGCTATCTTACTTTGATAAACAGCACTGTCATATGCAAAACTAGGCACGAGATCATTTTAGGGTGGCACATGCCACCCTTCTAGATCCACCCCTGCTCAGAAGCACTGAACTAAATAGATGTGAGCCCCAATGTGCGCCAATGTGTCATCACTACCAACAAGCTGAAACAAAGCTGTGTAATCCACAGCTGCAGCCGCTAACACGAGAAGCAGACCGCGAGCGCCGTCCAGGCCCACGGAGATGTTCTGGCCGTAATAGATGGGCCCGCGTGCACCTCTGAGGGCCGACCGAGTCGACCGCGGCAATTCCTTTAAGCTCAGCAAAGATGGCGAGGAGAGAGGAGCACGCAGCTGCGACAGGCTGAGAGGAGGCACAAGCCTCTCCCTCTCTGGGGATTATTAGGACGACCTGCCGAAGAGACAAGGAGGGGAAACCTGACCGTTTCTCTGCTGCTTCATTCAGGACTTAACCTCGTAACATCCATCAGATCATCACCAACCCATCAGTTCCAGAAACTTTCACGAGGCTGGAAGAGCAAACTGGAAAATACTGAGACAGCATTTCCATGACACTGAAGCAGAGGGGTAACAGCCCTAAAAGTGCCATCTTTCCATATTTACACTAAAACAAACCCTGATCCGGACCAACAGCCTGAAATCAGGTCCAGTACATTACTGCCAATGTCACACCAATCCAAAGTCCACCCAATGCTCCACCTTAGCAGTAGGATTGTGACTCCACCTCTCAGAGAACCATGGCATCAGACGTGGTCACGCCGACTCCCATCCCTCATCCTCCTCACAACAGCTAGCGGGCAACTGTGGTGGAGTCCAGCAACCACTGAAAAGGTTCACCTTTGTGCCGAGGACAACGTCCTCGTGTCTGAAAGCAGCTCATTCACCTCGACTCAGGCTGATGAACTAAGGCCCAGTGCAGGTACAGTTCAACTGTTGGTATTCTTAGTAGTACGTCTGTCACTTCATTAAAAACAAAAGATTAATGTTAATGACTCATTAGTCTCACTATTGGTGACGACATAAACGGCTTCATTAGCAGCTCTAATGAAGCGGAGCATCCCGCTGAGATGATGGACGATGAGTCCTGCACAGCTTCATTATCAGAAGCTGCGATAACGCCACGGGATCCTGTTTTCACTGCAGCGGTGCCTCATTCGTATTCGGTACTCGTGGTGGTCCACCACAGCAGAGGGCCAGCTCTCCCAGCAACAGGCAACAAAGTGAGCCGAGATCAAACCTCCGTTCGTGCAGTCTCGGGAAACTGGAGCGTCCTGTGTGATGAAAGCCTCCACGCTGTGGATGCTACCTGCCAATCACACCTGCCCGATTTGTTTTGACCTGAAAGAAACTTTTAGTGTCCTCCCCGCCCGAAGACGCAATAAAAGATGTGGGGGCATCTACAGCCAACACCGGTGTCACTTTAAGGAATCAGAACTCTGCGTGCCGTACTTCAGTGAATATAGGTCAGAGATGCTTCTCCAATACTTCTGTGTCCATGAGTCTGCGTGGCATCTAAAAATATCACAGAAAGTGGCAAAGCCCTTCAGACAGCAGCGATACGGGACGCATCCGATGGGTTTGTCCAATGGGAACATCCGCAGCGAGGGAGCGTCACAAAGATCCCGTTCAGATGCTGGATGCATCCAACAGGGCAGACGCACACATGCACACACAGTTACACAGTACAATCTGCATAGATCGACGTCAGGTGAACCGAAGCGATCGCCCACGGACCACTCTGCTCACGCCAGCATCAGCTGGATTACTGAGGCCAGGAGAATTCCCTGTAGTCACAATTTTACAATGGAAAATGTGAAACAATCCTTTCCATCTTCCAGTTTTCCTCTAATTTAATCCTGTTAATAGTTTCTGTCACTGTAAAAATGGTTTTTACAGATATTTGGACGTACTCTGTCTGTGAGGAAACCGAGGCGCTGCACGGCGGTCAGACTCTTTATGTTAATACTCCACACTGGATAATGAGTGCATGTCTGAGCCAGGTCACGGATTTAGAGGAGTAACGGCATTTCTTTGGAGCTTCTTCATGTCGAGCAGCTCTCCTCCTGAACCTGGGAGCTAAGCCCTCCTCCTCTCCT
>VOQK01033894.1:0-13057 GCA_015052645.1 Benitochromis conjunctus
AAAAGCACTACAGCTTAGCTGTTCCCCCCTCCCTTGTCCCCTGTTTCCCCTCCCTCTCCCCTCCAGCGAGGAGTTGAACAGTTTGATGGCGTGTGGGACAAAGGAGTGTTTAAGTCTGTTGGTCCTAGACTTTGGGAGGAGCAACCTGTGGCTGAGCAGACTCCTCTGGTTGTTTATGGCCGTATGCAGAGGATGCCCAGCATTGTCCATAATGTCCAGCAGTGTCTTTAGTGTCCTTTTCTCTGCCACTGTCACCAGAGTGTCCAGCTTCATGCCGACCACAGAGCCAGCCTTCCTCATTAGTTCTTCCCGCCTGGATGAGTCCTTCTTTGCCGTGCTGCTCCCCCAGCACACCACAGCATAGAATAGTACTCCAGTAACCACCGACTGGTAAAACATCCTCAGGAGCTTCCTGCAGATGTTGAAGGACCTCAGCCTCCTGAGAAAATACAGTCTGCTTTGGCCTTTTTTATACAGGTGCTGCGTGTTGCATGACCAGTCCAGTTTGTTGTCCACCCACAGCCCGAGGTACTTGTACCTGCTGACCACCTCCACATCCTCTCCCTCTATCTGAACTGGCAGTGGACCTGGTCTGGACCTCCCAAAGCCCACAACCAGTTCCTTGGTCTTTGAGGTGTTGAGTTGCAGGTGGTTTGTGTGGCTCCATGTAACGAAGTTCCTCCCCAGACTCCTGTACTCCTCTTCCTCATCGTCGCAGATACACCCCATGATGGCTGTGTCGTCCACAAACTTCTGGATATGGCATGATTCAGAGTTATAGCAGAAGTCAGAGGTGAAGAGGGGACAGCACAGTTCCCTGTGGTGCTCCTGTGCTGCTGACCACAGCGTCAGACGTGATGTCCTTCAGCCTGACGTACTGTGGTCTGTCTGTGAGGTAGTTGGCGATCCAAGCGACCAGGCAGGGGTCCACCTGCATCCTGTTCAGTTACACTTACAGCAGCTGCTTGGCCATTGAAAGCCATGCATGAAGCTCCATGCATGCAGCTATGTGTTTATGATGAATGCTTGTGTCTGATTTCTATAGTTATACTTGCAACACTTATGCTACTGTGCCCACTTAGTTTTTAAGGTTGCACAGATAAGGAGGCAGCTTGGATCTGATCAGACTGCTGCTGATGCTCTTATATCGACACACATTTAGTGATGTGGTGGTTAGAAATGATCTCAAAGCGCTCCATCACTGCTCACTCTGCCGGCAGACCTTCTGCGATGCGCTGAACATTTCTCCGATGTTCACCTCTTCTTCACTCTCCGTTGTTTATTCCCTGTTAGTTTCAGCCATGTCCTGTTTATTGTCTCTTTAAGCAGTTTTCAGGGTTTCTTCATTCACAGCACAGCAGATGGATGACCTCACTTCTGATCTACTCTGTAGGTACGCTGTAATCAGAAATGCAACAACATGTCATGCAGATGCAGCCCACAACCACTGTGATTTCAAGTTTGGTAGTGTCATTTTCTCCTATGAATTCTTCATCTCCATCTCCACCGAGTGATTGCTAACACTGTGGTTCTTTTTCTAAGATTATAGGTCCGTACACTTTAAAGCACTTGGAGATGGCTCTTGTGGTAAACTGGTCCCGTATAAACAAAACGAAAGTGAGTTGAAAACTAGGTCAAGGGACAAGAGAGGCAAAAGTGTCTGGGTGAAGGATGAAGTCGGTGTGTGCTGATGAGGGCAGCATCTGGCACTCATTAAAAGTTTGTGTACAAATGAATCCAGACTCAGAGAAATCCCAAAGTTATGCATTAACTGTGGTGAAGAGCAGAAATGAGAACGAGCTTTTTGTTCATTATTGTTGCACATCAGGTCTGTTAGTGCTGGGCAACTGCTAAAGGAAAACTAAAGGAACGTGCAGCAGTACAGGCTTTTAGTTGGCAGAAGGGCTGGAAGTAACCGAGGCCTGCTTTTTGAATTTCAAACAACTATTATTAGAGTACTCCTGCAACAATGAGGTTATTTCAGTCCTTTTTTGATACAGCTGTTACCTAAAATAGCTGTGACTAAGGACTTAAGATTGCACTGCATGGTTGTTCTCCAGTTAAGTGTAAATCAGGGTGTGCACTATTATTTCCTGTTATTTAAAAAAAAAGGTATATACACAGGAAGAAAGTTTGGACAAATGAAGATTAAGATACAATAAAAACATGTAAAAGTGTGAAAACTAGAACTGAAAGCAGAACAACAGGTTTAGTGTGAACATGAAGGCTGAACACACGATGTGACGTAAATGCTGAATCTCATAAAACAAACCTGTCAAAAAGCAACTTATCGAGTCTTCTGGGAAACAGTAATAAAAAGCTTGTGTAATAACCGCTGATCAGTTATAAAATTGCAAATTGTATCCATGTTGTTCACAGACAGTGAAAAGAAAGCTCGCTTCCGTCACAGCGACACACTCATTTCTTCCATTTCTGGGAAGACGTTGAAGGTCTCTCAAAATGTCCTGATAATCAAGACGCTGTCATTCGTGTGTGTGTGTGTGTGCGCGCGCATCCTATTGTTCAGCTCTCCGTAGGAGGTGAAGTGTTTCCCAGAAGTGCCCGGGATCTTTTCATAGAATCTGTGAGAGGTATCATGTCCGAGACCTCCTGTGGGGTTTCGCTGCATCTTCTCTTCTAAATCTTACATCAAATTACAGGAAAAGACAAACACCCTCAGTCACCCCCCGATTTTGATTTGCCTCATAAAAAAGAGCCAGTGCTTTCATAACAGGAAAGTACACAGGCAGGCTGTGTGATAACACTAAAGTCTTCTTATTTATCATATTACAACGATTGTCAAGCTCTACAGATTTGTTAGGTACAGGGTCACTTTGGGTCCTTACACTATCCCATTATGTCTCATTCTGGTATGCTGAGTTTTCCTATTGACAGTCTTTGTGTAGTCCTAAACTGGATGTCACATAACATCCTTGCTGTTGCATCCCAACTCATGGCTAAACTGATTCTGAAATTAGGCCGTTCCCCGCTAAGAGGTGATTTGTTGTCAACAGGTGCTATACAAATAAAAATGAGTTGAACTGGAAAAACTGATTGCTGTTGTAGCTCTTCAAAAATTATATAAATTATATATTATTATATTATACATTTTATATATTTATATAAATTCTTATATATACACAGCTTTATGGTGTTAAAATGAAATCTAGCTACACAACATGTGTATGCGTCATTATGTTTTGCTTATCAGAGGGAACAGCCTCTTTGTTGGAACAGGAAGGGATTATTTCCCTCTACAAATTACATATATTCCTTTGTACTATCTACATGTGACTGCTATTATATAATGAGGATTATGGACACGGGCTGTGCACAGGCTGCCCACAAACAAAATTATTCTCAATCATTTATCAGTTTTCCTGCATGAGTAGTTCATGTAATTTATCTGTTAATCTGATATGCTGTGGGCTTTTCCTATGCGCATATGATATAATTACGCATAATTAAATAATTTGTGATTCACCTGTGTCCTTTGAAGCTCCGCAAAGGAGAAACGATGACGCACATACAACACAGAACAAAAGCTGCAAGAAACAATGATCAGCTTGAGTTTCAGTGTGAAAAATAAATATTGTTTTTATTTATTTTTGTTAAAGTGGATGCTTTTTAAAAGTTTTCTCTTCCTCTGTTCTGGATATTTTTGCACTGTTTCAATAAAAAAAAAATCTTGATAAGAAGAAGAGAACAACACAATCTTCAGTCTGTTTCAGCAGCATTTTTTAAAATAGCCTCACTGGCCACTGTGTTACATGGAGGTACATCTGCTCAGCTGTTCCTTAACACAGTATCTAATCAGCCACTCACAACAATTCAGCACATTTAGGCATGTAGACGTGGTCAACCTGCTGAAGTTCAAACTGAGCATCAGAATGGGAAGAAGGGGGATTTAAGTGAGTTTCAGTGGATGTAGGATAATTCTTAAAGTACGTTTGAAAAGAACTAAGAAAACATAAATAAATACAAAATTAAATATCTTAAAAGTAATCACTGACCAAAGAGTGAGCCGTCGTACAGGAAGCTGTCACAGCCTTTATGTCTTAAATCTGACAAATTGTACAATTTAAACATTTTCTACAACACAAAACCTAAATAAGCAAACGTACTCAGGAAATCCAAGTAAAGTTAAAAAAATAAAAATGGAATAAAAACTGATGAGTCAGCTGACACGTGGAGCGATGATGCAACGGAGCAATAAAACCAAACAACTCAAACATTGTTGATAGCAATTTTTATTGAACAGAAGAAACTAACTCAAAGTGAGTGTGTTAGATTGTGGTTCATCATGTTAAAGCATTGAAGCTCATCACTAATAAAGTGCACTTTCAGTTAACTGCCAGAGTCGTCTCCTCCCCCCACACGAGTTCAGTCAGGTCCCACGTGGTGCAGGACTCTGTGCACCTCAGCTCTTCTTGGTAGGACACCATCACAGTAAGAAACATGAGACCAAGTGCAACGACTGAACAGCTCAGTGAGGGCGAGTGCATAAGTGTTAATGGAAGATCAGCACACCCGGGTCTGCTATTCCCGCCACCGCTTCCTGCCCCGGCTCAGTTTAACCCAGTCGTCATCGTCAAGCGGCGGCTTCTGCTCAGTACTCCGATTATGTCATCGTGATTGTAAAACAGCACAGTTTTTCTTCATTTACGCTTAACGTTAAGCTAAAATCCTCGCCGTGAGCGTCTTTACATCGTCAGATCTCGACTTTAAAAAAATATTTAGCTATTCCCAGAAGTGTTTTTCTACATAATATACATGTACAGCGGCATCTTTACAAAGAAAATAATGTTCTGGTAAAGACTGTTGCAAGGTCAGACTCCAGTTTTGGCACGTGTTCGCCACGACGTCACCCAGAAAACAGACCACGTGGATGAACGAGTGCGTTCGACACGCCGCTCACGTACAAACACAGACGCTAACCTAACAGATAAGTCCTACTCCTACCTCTTATTTATAATGAGATGTAACTGAAGTGGTCATTTCCTCAGATGTGCAGAAAACAGGAATGTTGTTCACATGAAAACAAGGTGATGTTGCGCTAGAGAAATCATTTACAGCACCGGGGATATCGTATTAATCACCATTAAATTTGAAGAGATTTTTAGGAATGCAGTGCGCTACATAACACACACACACACACACACATCATCAAAGTCAGGGACAGATTAAAAGAAAATGCCTAAAGCATAATTCACCATAGAAATGGAAAAGACAGGACAATGCAGTGCAGGGTTGCAAAGGGATCGATGGAGGAGGACCCCGGCAGATGCGTTACTTTGATGTCACAAACGCACAAAACAGCACAAAACCCCCCAAACCAAACCAAGCAGCACATCTGCGACTCACAGTTAAACGTGCTGTAATCTAATCTCCACACTTTCACCTCATATTGCACCGTTTCAGATTAGGCAGTAATGGGTCGCGTTAATCTCTTATTCCACATGTAAAACACAAAATTAAACCTTTAACTTGTCCCATCAACTCGTGCGTTACATGCACTTTATCCTTAACAGCGAGAGCTTAAACATACAGTATGAGCTCTCAAAAGAGCCTTCCACTTAATTACATTACACCTTCATTACCAGCATTACATATAAAAGTAATAAATATACCAATAAATAGGGGCGTTCCACGTGAAGAACGAATAAAGATTGAGCGGATTTCAGTGAAAACAGCAGGAGTTTGTTTTTTCTACGCGTAGTGTTACGTGTATGCGGCTCAGCTGTGTAGTGTTTCAGTACCGACTGCTTCGGGTCAGACTGACAGAACATTTAGTACTGTCAACGCTTTATGTTTAGGTAGTTTAAAGCTTGTGAGTTCGCTCCAATTAGTGTTCAGATATTGCTTGAGAAACGTTAGAAATGCACAGAATCTCTCGATGCGTATTATACAGCGTTCGTCTCATTTCTCATGCACCCTCTAAAGACGTAAATACACCGACGCTCAGTTAAGGAATAGCCCTAATGGAAGGAAGCATGATTGGGTGGCACGTCATGGAAGTAGATCTTATATATACATAAAAATGATAAAGTACAATTTCTGTCTATATGTGCACCAAATCCTTCCAGGCTGCTTGATGCAAAGCCTTTTCCTCCCCGATCATGCTGTTGAGCATTTTTGCTTTTCGTATTAAAGTGCAGTCCAAATGCAGGTGGCTAAAAGACGAGAATCAAAATAAAGAGCGACAGACAAAAGAAACAGAAGAGGTGAAACCCAGAGGGCGAGACTGGGGCAGAGGATTGGCACGTACTTCAGAGAGGTCTGACTCAGAGGAGGGGGGGCAGGGGGAGGATGGAGATGAGGAGTCTGTTAGGCTGAAGGTAAAAACAAAAACATCCTTCCTGTCCTTCTCCAGCGTCACTCCCTGGATTGGTAGAAGAGGATGTATCCCGACTCAGAGTTCTTCGAGATATCTGAGGTAAGACCGTAAAACTCCTCAATGGCCTGGGCATCGATTTTCTGCACAGCAGAGGTAAGATGAGCTTTACTGGCAATGCAAACAAACAGAGGAGTCAAGGAACAAATAGGCCAACACTATCAGTGACGCACCTCCACAATGTCATCATCAAACAGCAGCCAGAAGCCATGACTCTTCACTATAGTGATGTAATGACCTCGATTCGGGCCGCTGAGGAGACAAAAGACAAACATTGCAGTCTTTAACTCTTTCCAAGTGTCCTTCCTCCCGTCGTCTGCACAAAGTTAACGCACAATCGGCCACACGTGCACTCGCTGCCATGTAATACTGATTCTTCTGCATGTTGATCATCTTTAAATTCACTCCAGTGAAACAAACAAACACTTAAAGGAAATTCGGGGCAGTAATGCAGCAACTTCATGTGATTTGAGAAACATGCTAACACCTTAAAGCTGTAATACTTTGAAGTGACTGCTCCTGGCCAGGTGCAAACACTGCTCGTCTTTCAGGACACATTCAGGTGTTACACTGTCCGGTTTGATCTTTACAGACGCAACACATTTTAAGTGCACTGGACAAATTGTGCACTTGTGCAAAGAGGAAGGAGAGAGCTGGCCACACAAAGATGATGAACGATGGACACAGGCACTGAGATGTAATGAAGTCGGGTTTTAATGACTCAGTGCTAACATTTTGGGCATCACTTCGTTTTCTGGGAAAAGAAGTGGCCATATTTAAATGAAAAGGTGGAGTAGACCACTCCCACAATCTGGTGGTGAAGCCCAGCAGAGCGCTCCCACTTACAGCTGCCTTTGTGGACACACACCCGCCAGTTAAAGCAGCTACACCCACAATACTGCAAACAAGAAGACTTAATAGATTGTAAATGAGTAAGTTATGTAAGGAGTGGATTTACCCGGCGACCTGAAGCCTGAACTATAAAACAGGATGTGGGGCTTAGCGAGGTGACTTCAGGTTTAACCCCTGATTTTCAGGAAGGTGCTTCACTTTTTACTGAGGTACATCTCTGTGGTCATTGGTGTTGCAGATGTAACCAGCAGGTTATGCTGGCAATAAGAAATCGCCAGCTACTGACCAATTGATTGACCAACATAACATCATGATTCCTGGAAGATCCCTCAACCCTGGACATCAGCAGGGTCTGATGTTTTGCAGCAGTTTCTAAAGTCTCTGTCTTTCTCTGATGGCGCCGATTGGGAACGCCTGGGTCGACTTACGAAGCTGTTTATCTACCTTTGAGTAACTGCTTAGCCTGATTGCTAATGTTGGGGCAGGTGAAGCCAGATCAGGAAAAATATCCTGGGTGTGTTGAACTCGTTTCATAGAGCGGGGTTCTCCTTATGGTCTGATCAGTCGAGACTAAAGAAAATTAACCTTGTTTTTTTTTTTTTATTCCAAAACATGACAACAATAACCGGACATATCTACTTTTCCCAGGTGCAACATGACACATACCTTTGCTATGTGTATATTAATCAGTATACTATACCTTCCACAGTGCACCACCACAGCTACTAGATCATACATGCGGTCCAGGTTGACTGCGTCCCCAGATGTGTTAAAGAGACGGAGCTCTAATGGGAAAACCACCCGATAGGACAGCTTGGTGTAGCGATGCAGCTGCTCCATGTACTTAAACCTCTTGAGGTGTAGCGCCAGGATCATGGGAAGTTTCTTCACACGCATCCTGCAGTGAAGAGTACATGCTTAGGAAGGAACATAACACTGGTGTCAGACAAAGTGCTTTACTGACCGTTTCTGCGCTTCCTGCTTGCTGCAGCATGTCTCACAGTAGTATTTGTATTCACTGCACAAAGTCTCTGTGTTACTGAAGTCCCTGGAGGAACAAGCAGACCACGCGAGGCTCTATTACTCAGTCTCACTCTGTGTGAATGTATAATAAATCCATACTACCTGAGACAGTGTGTTATTGATGTGTTCTGCTCCACATCCACAGAAAGATCCAGGAAATCCTCATCTTTGCTGCTCACCTGTGAGACAGCGAGAGACACTGATGTTAATGATGGATAAACCTGCTGTTCTGTGACAGCCACCCACCCCACCTACACCCACTCAGCCAGTCTTTGAAATGCTTATTTGACTGAAAGGCTTTTGTCTCTGCACACTGCATCGCCTTGGTGTTTGCAGGGAATGGCAGGGGCAACCTGTCCCACTCTTTGCCCTCAAAAAATGTGAGGACAAAACCTCAGACGGCCCTGACGTAAACCGTGTGGTGAGAGCTCGTCAGAAGCTCTCGCCGACCCCCCCCCAGCACCTTTGCAAAGAGCTAATCCCCTTTCCAGACTTATTCAGGTGAGATCTCTTGTTCAGGCAAATACATTACCACACAGCACAAACCGCCTCTCTAGTAAACTCACGGTGTAGAAGACGCAGGAGCACACATACCGTTTCACAGTTGAGGCAGCGCGTCTCATTGGTCAGCGTGCCTTGAAAGATATCGTGAACCCACGTGGGCTCCGTCTTGTTCTCCGTCTCGGCCTCGGCGGTGACGGGCGTGCCGTTGTTCTTGAGGCGCCCGTTCTGCTTCTCCTGCTTCTTCTCCTCTTGCAGAATATCAGCCACGGTGTTCAGCAGGTAGTTGAGGAATTCGTGTGCATCTTGTTGCATGTAGTTGTCGAACAGATCTGGATGGAGACAGAGATAAATGCATACACCTTTATCTTCCTGTGGAAATCAACAGAAATAAGTAATATTCCTACCACACTGGGCCTGCAGGAGGCTCTTATTTAAACCTATGTGGCTATTTAAACATGTGAAAGCTGAATAGATCAGTGCTACAGATAAAGGACTGGACCACAGCTATTCAATGAGCCCCCAAAAAAGGACCAGCGAGGCTTTGACTGTTAAGTTCAGCTTAGGTTACCATAAAGACTGCAAACTGGGAGAAGCAGCTAGCCTACATCTGTATATATTAGCATCTCTAAAGCTAGCTTATTAGCAAATGAAACCTTATTTCACAGAATAAGTCTCTGGAGTCTGTTGCTCCCAGCCTCCTAACTCCTCATGATACACTGTTTTGTACAGAAATCCGTAAAAACTACATGAAAAGTTTTCAACAGTAACATGTGCACCAGTATAGATAAAGCAGTGGTAGGCCAGTATGGACAGATAATATTACTGCTGACCTGGTCCTTTCTATGTCACACCAGGGGAAGAAACAGCTGTTAAACTTTGCTCAGTTCTGAAAACTACAGGTGTGATTAATAACAGTAACACCTGCTGGCTCATTGGCACCGAGCAGTGATTGGTTACACCTGTGCTACTCCCACTGCCTTGGCATGTTGTAAGTCAAATCAGCAGGGTTTATTTATAATACAAACATCCATACACATTCTTTGTTTGAACAGATCTGTATATAAGGGGGGAAAATGAGAAGGACTGGTGGCGGCTGCAGAGGGGGGAGAAAAAAAAGGCGAGAGACGAGCCAGCTGACTAAAGCTGGGTCTCAACAGAGATCGCATTGTTCATCCACATAAAGAGCTTCCTCAATATGGACAGCAGCGAACAGTCAGCCTTTCTGTCAGCTCTACTCTCAGTGACCTTACCACCAACACGCACCTGCCTTTCACTGCAAATATTCAGACTCTAATGTAGCTCAGAAAGCACACAAAACAAAACCACAGCGCACACTTTCACACACATGTCCATGTATGGACATGTGTGTGAAAGGATCCACGTGACGGACAGCTAAGTCTTTGTCTGTTTTGATGTTTTATGGGGACACATTTCTGAGGAATGATTAATGCAGGACTGTTCTTACAGCGAGCAGCACACGATACCAGAACCCTAAACTGGGACACCTCGATGGGATTAAGCCCTGCCCAGTGGCAGGCCCATTTTACAAGCGCTCTTTAAATGACCGTAACTCAGTTACCGTTTGTGCTAGAGACACGATTTAAACGGTGTCGGCTAGAAGAAAAGGTGACCTTTGAGTGGATATTTGGTGTTTCGTGGTGGCACAAAGCATTCACAAGGCGCTGCTGTCTGAACACAGGAAGAAAAATCAGCTCTGCACAGAGATTACCATGTGCTTTTCATATTACTGCAACTCCTCGACCATCTCGAGCTAGAGAGAACAACGGCACTAACAGCTCCTGAAAGAGCAGACGTATTTTGTAACTTTTACAGCCAAAATTGCAAAATAAATCTGGGCAGCCTGTATGACACAAGGTTCATAAACTGAGATGAGATCCAGGTGCCCTTAAACCCCATATTATCAGAATATGGGAGTACTTGTTGGCACTTGTTGCTTTGGGGAGGTGACAAATTAATTACGAAATCTTTATAAGGTGCTTCTCTGCAAATTGGCCAAGTACTTTGTGACAAATAACTAAGACTACGCTGAGCTGCCTCTCCAGTGAGGTTTCATCCCAGCTGGGCTGACGGGTGTCCCTGCTCTGACGGGATGGGTCGCGGTTCTTTGAGAAGAAGATCTCGAGGACGGTCCACTACTTAATCAGCTGGACACACATGTAGAAAAATACTGCTGGCTTTTAAAACGTCTTCATGCAATTCTTGGGAAAAAACAAAAACAATGTTTATATGTTTATTTAAATGTTTATATTTTCCCCCCAAAAGGTCCAAAATATAAGGTCAGTGCAGCTTCCTGCCTCTGTAGATGGAGCAGACCTCACAGGTCTTATTCTGTGCTCATACAATGCCAGTACATGAAATAACAAAGGCCGACTGTGAAACTTTTACTATGATGCACGCTCACCGTTCTCCTTCCGTAGGCGAGAGATGAACTTCTTGGGCGGTATGACGCCAACTTTTTTCTTCTGCGTGGCAATGGAGTGGAAGAGGTCGGCCAGGCACGTGAGCAGGTTCTCCTTCTTCTTCTGCTGGGCTTTGTACGCCAGCACATTCTCCCGGAAAGGCCGGCAGAAGTACAGAGCCTGGAGCACGGAGTTACAGTAACATGTGTTTCCAAACTGGGGGAGGAAACCACAGGGACACACCAACACAAACCGTGAGGAGGACGAGGAAGCTATTTCTTTTAGATGATCTGTTAATAGCTGGTGGAAAAACGCCAGTGTGTTCTATTGTTGTTATCCATTTGGCAGACACAGTGTCTGAGTGTTGAGAAATTGTGTTTACATAAATGTCTCATTAAGGAAACAGAACATCCCCGTTTGGCCCAGAGTCTCACAAACAGCCTCGAACACCCGCTGACCAGTCGAGGACACGACTCGCTGCGGTCCCGTGGCGGTTTGTTTTGAAAAATGACACCAGTGTTGTTTGGCAACGGCTTTTGTTAATGCAAGCGAGGATTTAGCGATACTCACATTGACCAATCCGAAGTAGTGTTCATTGATTGGGAATTGCTCCGGGCCGATGTCTTTCTCCAGAGCAGAGGCATTGGTGCCCTGAGAGGACAAAACACGACACTCTGTCATCGCAATCATCTCATATTCCATTTAATCATTTATCTTCATGTGGATTTCAGTGACACGCTTATTTGTTTAGTCTGGTGTGTGAATATACAGGAAAATGAATATGGAAATGATGTACAGTCGAGGGCCAGGAGCAGCTTTACAGCTGCAGCTATGAAGTAAAACAAAACTATGACTTTGTCTGATAAAACGATTCCTCCTAGAAAATGTAAAGATCTCAGTTTTCTGCAGAAAGCACACACTTCAGCACATCTTGCTTCTTTTGGTCAGAACAACAACTTTTAATGTAGAAAATGGATATAGTCTAAATAAGTAGAGCCATATCAAAGGTCAGGAGTCTCGCTGCACCCAGAGACCTTCTCTCCTGTCAGAGCTCAAAGCTTTTTCAAATGAATCGCAGCTTTGTTGAGTGAACACAGCAGACAGTTTGGGTTGGGGAAGGCTTTGACCTCTAATGACTGTCATTTCTCATCTGTCACAGCAGACAATGGAAACCCGTCTGTCCGGCTTACTTCCAGTCGCCAGTGTTTTGGGAGACATGCAGGTCCCAGGAGAGACGAGTTACCAAGGAGCATCCACACATGGAATATCCATCCAACCTTTACTCACGTCTGAAGCCACATTTTGAAACTTGAGCTCGTCCTGATAACAGGAAGCAGGCGGTGGTATTGTTCATTTAGAAAGGAATAAATTCTTAAAGGAGACACATTATGCTCCTTTCTACGTATGTTTGGGTTACGAGAGACAGTTTGACCGAGGATGCGCCCATCTGATATTTCCACCAGCTCACGGTCAGATGAGCAGACAGGATTTTAAAAAGTCCCCGTGAACTGCTTGTTCCCGCTCTATGTTTGGTGAAACACTTGTATTTATACACCACTGTGCATTTACCCATGACTTATTATTAATCTCCACCCTCTCTTTCACCTCGTCTCCACACGTCCTCCAACTGGTTGCAGTAGACGTCTGCCCCTCCCTGAGCCTGCTTCTGCCACTGGTTTATTCCTGTTAAAAGGGAGTTTTTCCTTCCCACTGTCACCAAGTGCTCACAGTGTCTTAGCCTTGCAATATAAAGTGCCTTGAGGTGTCTGTTGTTGTGATTTGGTGCTATTAAAAAAAAAAATTGAATTGAATTAAATGCTAGATGGAAAACATTTACATAGAAAACTATAGGGGACGTGCTTGT
>VOQK01033901.1:0-11342 GCA_015052645.1 Benitochromis conjunctus
ATGGTATCTAACCAGATTCTTACTCTGGATGGCATTACCTTGGCCTCCAGTAACACTGTGAGAAACCTTGGAGTCATTTTTGACCAGGATATGTCCTTCAATGCACATATTAAACAAATATGTAGGACTGCCTTCTGCCATTTGTGCAATATCTCTAAAATTAGAAATATCCTGTCTCAGAGTGACACTGAAAAACTAATTCATGCATTTATTACTTCTAGGCTGGTCTACTGTAATTCATTATTATCAGGATGTCCTAAAAACTCCCTGAAAAGCCTTCAGTTAATCCAAAATGCTGCAGCAAGAGTCCTGACAGAGACTAGAAAGAGAGAGCATATTTCTCCTATATTGGCTTCCCTTCATTGGCTCCCTGTTAAATCCAGAATTGAATTCAAAATCCTGCTCCTCACATACAAGGTCTTAAACAATCAGGCCCCATCTTATCTTAATGACCTTGTAGTACCATATCACCCCATTAGAGCACTTCGCTCTCACACTGTGTACACACCTGTACGAGGTTATACATGTACATAGGTGTGTATCTAGCACAGTAGGTGAAAGGAAACATCATCCTAACAAGTTTCTCTGAACCTGTTCACACAACTCACGCACAGCAAAAACACCCCAGTCGGACCTAACATCCTGAGCTCTGACAGTCAAGTGAGTAACACTGACCGTCTCTTCATCGTGGCAGCGTTAGTGGGTGGGAAATATCAGGGAGCGAGATAACATTTTGTCCTCAAAGCTGACGTTAGAATCAGAAAAATGGGCGAGCGCAAGACGACCGGGTCATCTCTAAACCTGCAGCTCTCGTTCCAGGTCTGCAGGGGTCAGTATCTATCAATGTGGTCCAAGAAAGGAACAGCGGTGACCCGATATCTACCAGACCTCCAACTTCCCCAGATCTCAAACCAGTCGGGCATCTGTGGGATGTGCTGGCCAAACATCCGATCCGCAGAGGCCCACCTCACAGTTAATCACAAGCTTAAGACTGATTAATGTATATTCTGAGGAAATATCTCATATCAAGCTCAAACTCCCAGCTGCCACTCCAGTAAAAGTATTACCATGAGACATTTCGCCAACAATCTTCAGTCTACCCCAAAGAGCACAGAGGTAGGGGGCATCGTAATCGCTTTGTCTGAATGCACAGAATCGGGGCTTTAAGCGAGACACGATTATCAGATTTCATTTAGTGTTGGTTTCAAAAAGCTAAAACACGTTGCCGCTCACACAAATGTTTCCTAACAGTTGAGTCTTGACCGTCAGATTTTCTTTATGCACAAGATTAATGCTAACACATCATTAAAACACAGATGTATGCTGCTGATTGTTTTATACCGTTCATTTTATTTGTCACTAATTGGTAGTTAGTAGTTCAACAAGCACGACTGGTTTTCCTGACGGGCACACAAATCCCTCCTGGGGCGTTATGGTTCACCAACCAGCTGCCAACTGGTCATAGGCCTGTGTGACCTGTCAGCTTAATTTTATTTAAATGGGACCCAAATCACAACAAAAGTTACCTCAGGGTGCTTTATATTCTAAGGTAACCCGCTACAATAACACAAAACCTCAACAATCACATGACCCCCTATGAGCCAGCACTTTGGCAGCAGTAAGAGGGAAAAACTCCCTTTTAACAGGAAGCCATCTGCCTGTCCTGCCTCAGACATAGTCATACGGTCATGTGCCACATTTAATGTAATAACTGAAATAACACAAACAGAAATTAATAATCATGACACCACCTCAGAGATCTAACCTTTCCAAAGATTCTTCCTGTGTGGAACAGGAAAATAGCAAACATGGACTATTTAAAACTGCCTGATTGGAAATATACTCCAACCATGGGTGGAGAGAATGAAACATTTCTGCAGGAAAAAAAAGGAGGCCATGAGAGGAGCAGGGGCAGTAGTCATGTTCATTTACTGTCATTGCAAACACCGACACAAACAGGGAAACAAAACAAAATGCCAAACTGAGAATCAGCTGGGGTCTTTCCTCCACCCGACTCATTAGAAAGAGAAACATCTTTGTAAGAGACCTCAAGCTGCTGCACAACGTTAGCTTTTCTACCCCAGCTCACTGCTTCACATGTTGTTGGCACACTAAGACACAAAAATAAAGAACAATAAAAACTGAAATCTAACAGAGATTCTATTCATGGCCTTTAAATCACAATCAAACGTCTGTCAAGGAAACAGAAACCTTTCAGGCCCCAAACAACCTGCTTCAAACTTCAATGTTCTCGGCTTCCTACAGAGTTAATGTTCCACCAAAAGTCTGGTTTTAATTCAGATTTCAAATTAAACCGCATCTTCCATAATTTAGGGTTTTAGTCTGAACCATCAGCCCAAACCCACAAACAGGAGAAACTCTGCTGGTTCGGTCTTTTTATGGAGTAAAGACCGTTTGGAGGCAGTTTAATGGCCTACAACCGTCCCTCCTCAGCAGGTAGATGAATGAGTTCTGAGTCACTGAACGTTCTCTGGTTCCTTTAGACGTGATCGCAGAAGCCAGAGAATCCACCCATAAAATCCTACAAGAAATGATGTTTAGACGTGGCTCGTCACCTCCCTGTGTACCGCTGCGCCTCTTCCAGCATCACTCCAGTTTATAAACCGCTCTCAGGAAGTCCCGCTCTCTGCCACGCCACCGCATCAAGCTTAAAGACGGCGCATCAGGAGCCCCCCAGGATCGGACCGTTCTACTCCAGTGTCCTGAGCCATCCCAGGGTTTCCACACGGCTGAACGCAGCCGCTCACAGTGGACACTGTCACCTTTAACAGTGAGTCGCTGAACAGGACTTCCTTCAGCAGTGCTGAAGAGGTCCGGAGGTAGCAGAGGAGATGGACTGAATGGGAGCTCGAACACACTCAAAGCCGGATCATTGGTGGATCTTTATGGGCAGATTCCTTGAAGCCTTGTTCATAAATCAGAAGCATGCAGACACACAAACCTAAAAGAGTCCTACATAAAAAATAAAAAAAAAGACTACGCATCTTTATTAAAAAATACAAACAGACGTTAAAAGTAAAGTCGAGCGTTCTCATGTTTAGCTAATCGTCAGCATATGTAACGGTACTGTGGCATGACGGGGGAGGAGGAGTCAGCGTGGGAGCGGGGTAGCACTTCACATCGGCCTTAAACCAGGAGACCGACACACGAATCAATATCGGTATTGATCAGGTGCCTCTTAGCTCATCTTTGGCTAAAAAACTGGGAGAAGACCAACATGAAGTGTTACCCTGATCCTCAACCGCTCGACTGCAGGGCGGTTACAGCAGCGACCGTCAACATCTGGAAAAATCCGCAGGTAGACATGCAGACAGATGTGACAGTTTAAGGAGTTGCTGCACATGTGGAAACGTCTACGATCTCACACATCGACCTGCAGCCAAGCCTTCTCACACCACCACCAGGAGCTAAAGGTTGTTTGCTGTACAAGTTTATGGACTCCCTCCTCCTCCTCGGCTGCTTTGCAGCTGCTGTTTGTGCGTGCGGCCGCAGTCGGCGCCTCCCTCCGAGGACCCCGGAGACATCACACCGCCGTGAAGCATCTGTTCTGGAAGAGCTGCTCGACCACTGTGGAGTCCGCCAGCGTGGAGACGTCACCCATCTCCCGCTCATCACAGGCGATCTTACGGAGCAGCCGCCTCATGATTTTCCCTGCAGACGGAGAGAAGGGCAGAGCTCGGCTTCAGCTCCAACAGACAGACGCAGAGCAACTACAGGTGGACCCGCCCGGGTCAGCCGCAGGTAAAAACGACACATCTGAGCATATACATGTGGCGAGTCGTGCTTGTGTCGAGGAGGACAACCCTCACACGTCCGAGTTCAAACAAACATCTGCAGGAAGGTTCGTTACCAGATCTGGTTTTGGGCAGTCCTGGTGCATTCTGGATGTAGTCTGGTGTGGCGATGGCGCCGATCTTCTCCCTCACTGTGAACACAAAGTATAGCTCGCGTCAAATGATGAGCGCTCACAGAACAACGACCCCCCAACAGGACCACAGCTTCAAGTCCCTCAAGATGATCGCAAAGCTGCTTCAGAAGCTACTCCCTTCACCCACCTTGCTTTTTAAGCTCCACCTCCAGCTCACTGTTGTACATCACGCCATCATTGAGCGTTACAAAGCAGTAGAGGCTCTCTCCTTTGACCGGATGAGGTCTGCCCACCACGGCGGCCTCGGCGACGGCCTCGTGCTCCACCAGAGCCGACTCCACCTCAGCTGTGCTCAACAAGTGACCTGGAGAGCAGACGGGGTCACCTTTACACCAGAAATCACCTTCAGGTGTCAGACACGACCGAAGACGAGCGTATAAAACATCCAGAAACACGCTGGGACGTAAAAAAGGAAAAAAGCTCAGAACTGGACGAGAACTGAGGGCAAAATAAAATCTATTAAAACAAGTTTCTAAAAATTCTTTAATTAAAAAAAAAAAAGAAGTAATAAATCAAATAAAAATATTCGTCTTTGCTGTGAGACGATTATTAACATTCATTTTGACTTTCTGTGACTCAAAGTATTTACAGGTTAAATCAACATCACTGCTGCGCTCTTCTGTGTATGAAACAGCCAGTGTGTTTAAGTTTAGACACACACACACTTTAAACCGAGGAGACTAAACAAACAGCTCCCTCTTGTGGTCAGACAGATGTTTCACAGCTGTGTTTCACAGACGGTCACTGAGGTGCAGTATCGTGCTCCTCCATCTCTTCTAGCAGCAGCCAGCGGTCACGGCTTACCTGAGACATTCAACATGTCGTCTATCCTCCCAGTTACCCAGAAGTACCCATCCTTGTCTCTACGGCAACCTGCGAGAAAATAAAGGGGTGGGATTAAAAGGTTAAATGCAGCCTTGATGCAGAATCTTGCTTTAGATCCACAACAGCTGTGAAAGCTGTGGAGACTAACCTGTGGGTCACGACCCTTTAGGAGCACCTCGTTAAAGGACTCCGAGCTAATAATAATATTACTGACAAACCATCCACAGCTTACTTCATGAATTAGAAACTGTGTGTTAAGATTTCTAACACAGTTGCTGCAGAGGCATCAGTCTGATGCAAATATGAATGAACACATGAAAAGTTTCTTTGTCTGAAAGTCGATGAGCTGCGTTGGTTTCTTATGAACTGCAGAGTCGAGTCACATAGGAAATAAAAAATAAACCCAGGTTCTGATGCTGCACTCTCACCGTCTCCTGTGACGTAGTATCCTGGAAACTTCTTGAAGTAGGTGCTTTCAAACCTCTCGTGGCTTCCATAAATGGTCCGCATCACACCGGGCCACGGCTGTTTGAACACCTGTGTGAGAGGGCGGAGACAAACGACAGGTGTGACATGCTCGCAGATGCGCAGCAAGGACGAAGACAAGCTCGTTTAATTCAAGGCTGACCAGGTATCCTTCACTGGGCCCCTCCAGCTCCTCTCCGGACTCGTTCAGGATGGCCGGCACTACGCCGAAGAACGGGAGCGTCTGTGGGACGGACGGAGGAACGGACACACACACACACACACACACACACACACACACACACACAGTCAGGACACTGAGGTTCTAAAAACACCAACAATGTGTCCACAAATACAAAAAGCTTCAGATCAGAGAAGCTGCATTAATAACGTTTACATCATTTATTTAAAAAAAACAAACAGGCGTGATAATTAAACAGGATTTAAACGAGAGGACGAAAAAGTCCGAAATCTGTTATCGAGTTTTAAAACTCTTATTTAAGTGGGCTAACTAGAAAAAAATACACTTTCCTGGAGTTTATTAAATCAAAGTGTTTATTTGTGCCTCACTTTACCTCACATGGAGGACCAAAATCAACAAAATTAAAAAGAAAAAATAGTATTTTTAAAAAGACAATAAATGGAAATGGTGTTTTTATTTCTCACCTGTACCATCTCCATTTATATCGCTGTCCTTTCTTCCCTTTGTCCTTCATGAATTTATTATTAATGTTTTTGTCTTTCTAAACCAGATTTACTTCAGTACATGTTTCTATATTTTTTTTGCTCGTCTCGTTTGCGTTTGAGAGAAGCATAAAGCCGGGACTCTGAGCTCACCTGGGACCAAACACACTGATCAACGTTTCCTGTTTCCATCCAAACCAAAGTCTTTAATAACCTCTGTCACCGTTTTATCTCATTTTCTTCATTTAGCCTTTGAATGTTTCTCCCAAATACACGTCTGAACTTGAACATGTGTTTTAACATCATCACGGTCGTCCAGCTGTGATTTAATGTTTCACTCACCGCAGATCCAGGCTTCATGGGCGTGGCCGCGGGCAGAGGAGTCAGAACATGTCCTCCCTGAAAACAGAAAACGTCTTTAATCTCAGGCCCAGCAGGGGGCAGCACAGCCCACAGTTTGAAGTGACGACTGGAAAGAAAAGCTCAGAGAAACGGCAGGAAGTAGAAACACTTCATCATTTAACACAGATTAGAAATGGAGACCGATCTGTTTTAAATAAAGAGCACATGTGGACGCAAACTACAGGAAACCATCACTCACCGTTTCCGTCTGCCAGAAGGTGTCGACTACTGGACACCTCTTCTCTCCGACCACGTTGTAGTACCACTGCCAGGCCTCGGGGTTGATGGGTTCTCCAACCGTCCCCAGAACCTTCAGAGAGCTTCGCTTGTACCTGCAGACGGACCCAAAGGCACAGGTGAGTTACCCAACAGGCTCCTCGTGGAGGGAGGAAAGACATCGGCTCACCTCTGCACCGGCTCGTTTCCAAACTTCATCAGCAGCCTGATGGCAGTGGGAGCCGTGTAGAACTTGGTGACGTTATATTTGTCCACGATCTCCCACATACGGCTCACATCGGGGTAGGTGGGCAGACCCTCGAACTGACACACACAAAATGATTCATGGTAAAAAAAAACAACAAAAAAAAACAGTGCAGGAAGTTTTTCTGTGAGGTTTGGAGGACGTTTCATCCTCTGATCACCAGACAGCTGTGGATTCATTCATTCAGGCTAAAAACAAAGACGGTCAGACTGAGATTAAACCATCACACATGGAATGACCGCAGTCCCATCGGTATCACATCACACGTCAGCCCACACCTGCACCTGAAAACACGAGGGCGCTCGCACACTCACCAGGACGCTGGTGGCCCCGTTGGCCAGCGGGCCGTAAGTGATGTAGGAGTGCCCGGTGATCCACCCGATGTCCGCTGTGCACCAGTACACGTCGTCGGGCTGGTGGTCGAACACCAGTTTGAAGGTGGTGGCGGTGTAGAGCATGTAGCCGCTGACGGTGTGAAGAACTCCCTGCAGGCGAGACGAGAGCAGCGAGGAGAGTTCATATGCAGAAAGATCACAACTCAATGTGAGCTGCAGCTCACGCAGGGCAGCAGCAGGGGGCGCTCTCAGTGAGCAGGAGCGAGAGAGGAGAGCTGAACACATTTATTCCTCGTTTCTGTTCAGTTTCCATGAGTCCAGCGTGGGAATAAAACGACTCCGTCCTTCAGTTGCTCTCTCACCGTCACGCTGCTAACGCATGCTGATTGGTCAGTGAAGGACAGCACGTCCTCCTCAATACCGTTTCCAGCAGATCTTAGACGTGTAGTTAAATGTGTGGAAGAAGCAGCTGGGAGCTGGTGGAGGTGATGCTAGGAGGCCGCTGCTTGCTTCATGCCAAAATCAAAATGGAAGACGCAGTAAAGCAGTTTTACTACAATAGCAACGTCTCCAGCACCCCCACGACCCTGATCTGTACGAGTGGGAGGAGAGGAGAAACCTGCAAAACATCTTAACCTGGAACTTCACCCACTGTCGAGCCCTTCTAGCACAAATCCAAACACTTCCAGGAAAAAGACCGTTTATGGTTCTGACATTTACATCTCGCCCTCCGCCTCACAGACACCCTGAACGAGTTACTGATGAACGAGGTGATGATGAAGGTGGGTTTTCCTCAGACCCACTGTCTGGAGGTGAGAGTCGAACCTCCACATCCAAATGAGGTCAGCATCTGAGCAGGACGCCTCAGCCAATGAGACGCAGATGATGTTTCCCAACCACCGTGCTGCGACACAGAGGTGTGGCGTGAGAAATGATCAGGTGGAAGATGATCTGGTTCCACCTGATGAGTACTCCAACTGACCGGCGTGAGAAACGGGCAGAACAATTACATTCTCTTCTACTAGAGGGCAGTACAACTACCTGCTCTAATTCGATGTGTTTCCAACTGCCAGTAAAACAGAAGACGAAGAAGAAATGACATCATAGTCATGCTGTGAGACGGGAGATGGGAACAAAATGATGCTGTAGGTGGTGCGCACGGAAAATTCATCAACATGCTTTTTGTGACATTTTTGTTTGCTGGTGTGCCGTGTGATTTTTATAATGTGAAATGTGTGCCGTGGCTCCAAAAACACTGATCAGCAGGTGTGTTTCCTCACCTTCGGCTTGCCGGTCGAGCCGCTGGTGTAGAGGATGAAGAGCGGGTCTTCAGAGTCACACCACTCTGGTTCACACTCGTCTGAGACGCCGCGCAGCAGAGTGTGCCAACACAGGTCCACATCCGGGTTCCACGGCACCTGAACATGCGTGCACACACACGGGCAAACACACACGGGCAAACACACACACGCGCACACACACACAGAAAGTCAAACTGCCAGAGCCGTGACTGAAACCCGGTCGATCGGCCTGTAAACATTCAGCTGAGCGTCTCTAAAATCTAAGACACCAACCAAAGAGTTAGTTCGACGTGCACGCCTTCAAACTACTGAAGACGGCAGAGGAGAAGAAGAAGCTGCTTATCTAAGAGAACAGAGCCACAGAGAGGTTAGCACACGTCCACGTCGGCTCGTTTCCTGCGTGTCCATCAGAGCTGGGACGACGTCAGCGTTTTTAAAAAACACACAAATAAACCTGAAGCTGAGACATTTTTTTAAATATGCCCAATAATTAATTTACCTGCTGTTCCACCTCAGATGCGTCACACCTCCTCCACACACCCCGTAACTACTCCCCACCCCCAACCACAGCATCCAGTACACGGCTCCAGCCTGTGTCTCTAAACCACCCAGGTCAGGAGGGAACTGGGTGTCAGGTCCTGCACAGACCACCTGTGTGGGGTGATGGAGCACATCTTCAACCTGAGCCTGAGGCTGGGGAGAGTCCCACAGCTCTGGAAAACCTCCTGTGTGGTACCAGTGCCAAAGACTCACGCCCCAAGGACCTGAACAGCTACAGGCCGGCGGCTCTGACATCCCACCTGATGAAGACCCTGGAGAGCTTCGGCCCCTGGTGAGGGAGCTGTGAACACTGACTAGGTGGATTTTGTAACAATAAAGTTTCTCAAAGTTAAATCTCTTTAGTTTTTTGTAATTTAATTGTCTGTGTTTCATAACTCTGTAAAAACTAATACAAAGGCTGCGAGGAGAGGGATCATCCAGCGCCTGTTCACAACAGCACACCTGCCGGAGCCACATCTGGACCTGCATTCCAGATCTGTGACCTGCCAAAACCATCTGGACTGTCTTTTTACTAAATAAACGCTTTAAAGAAAAGCTGTTAGAGCAGCGGACACAAAGAATGTCTCGACCACAATCTCTCCAAGTGTGCTGGCAGTGACGATGGACGGACGCTTGGGTCCATCTCGTTTGTCTTTTCAAGCCAAAAACAATCCATCGGCGAGCCGCTTTCACACAGGAAATCGACCCGGGTCTGATGTCACAGAGCTGCGGCTCCCATGATGCCGTTCTCACGGTCGAACAGGAAGATACAGAGCCGACAGGTGAACGTCGAGCGGGCCGGGCCTTAGGTGGGTTTCAGCTGCTGCCAAAATAACTCTGCTCAGCTTTACGTGCAGCAGAGGAAAGAGAAGCAATTACCACCCGTGTACCTGAATCTTACCTGGCTGTGACACAGGTAAGCTCCAGCGGACAGGTAAGCAGAGCGAAAACACAAGACCCCGCCCGAGTCTTTGTTAGCGAGGAAGAATCACAACTCCGTTTGTATCAAAGTGTAAAACATCTGCACCAGCAGTGCAGTGATGATGACATCAGAGCAGTGATGCGGTCTATAACCTAGCCCGCCTGATTATCCTGGGAAACAACAGGGTCCAGGATGATGGGCGGAGTCCTCCTGACATCTACCTGGGGTTCATGTATGTGTCAGTGTCTCTGTGAACGCAGTCAGGAACAACAGGTGAGCCCAATGAAACCATTAAACTCTGCTCCCTGCTGGTGACACCACCCATAACTCAGCACCGTCAGGCAGTGCTGGGAGTTTTCTGACTGCAGTGATTATTCCAGCCTTACATGTCTGGTTACATTGATCCGAGCAGGGCAAACAGCTTGGTCAGCTCAGCTGAATCAATACGAGTCAACCCCAAAATGCTCCAAATCTCGGCTCATCAGACGGAGCCACGATGTGTTTTTGTGCAGATAGTTATAATTATGGTAACGAGCGGGTGTGAGCGTCAGCCTGCACGCTCACTGAGGGATGACTGAGTTTTTCTGCTCCAGGTAGATTTATCGTTTTCATCAGAGTCTCGGGATTTTATTTTCCCAAGAAACGGAGCACTGATTCTTCCCGACTCGCAGCGTTTAGACAGCAGGTTTATTAGACACCAAGTCGTCTCAGGGCGTGAGAAAAGTCCAGGGGCGAGCGCTAGACTCTGGCAGGAGCGCAGCCGAAAGTGTACGAGCACCACACGAGGAGTGTTTGCACAACAAAGAGAAAGCATTAGTGTTAATCCAGGTCACACTAAGAACTGACTTTTATTCCAGCGAGCTTCAACAGTTCAGAAAACGATCTGAGAGAAAGCAGCAACACTTTCCATCTTTGACAGGGTTTTTCCTCAATGTCATAATTTAATGTTCTCCAAATATTTATAACTCGTTTCAGATCTGAAGAAAATCAGTTTTGGTTCATTTCATCTGAACTGTCAAAAATCAGAGGAACAAACAAAAAACAATAAATCAGCAAAGAGAGCTTCTTAAATCTTCTCAGAGCTTTTTAATGGATAAAAAATATAGAAAAGTGGAGAGCAGTGCTAAAAATGACTGAAAGCTTCCACACAGCTCAGGAGGATTTTAAGCTTTCCTTCTTATCACATTTATTGTTTTCGCCCCGCAGCAGTGATCTGCAAATTCTTCTCAGAGTGAAACTCCCTTTAAAACAAAGAGTCGAAGCAAAGACGTTATCGAGGGTCAGGTGGTGAAAATACCTTTGGTACAGGACGTGTTTTCTTTACTCTGCCCGCCTGTTTTTCCTGCTGGATGGGAGGGAAGATAGAGGAGGAGGAGGAGGAAGGAGAGGTAATGAGGGAGAAGGGTTATTTGAAAAGAAAGACAAAGATAAAAATCAG
>VOQK01033903.1:0-10279 GCA_015052645.1 Benitochromis conjunctus
AACAGCACTGACCGCTTTCTTCAATTTACGATAACCCAGGGCCATGCCGGCTCCAATAAGCAAAAGCCCTGTTATCAAGGTTCCAAATAGGTAAATGTCCTCAATGTCCTCAATGGACAGTCCCGCCAGGCACAGGGTCCTCCAATTCCTCCAACCGTTCATCGTGTATCCAGCAGGGAGAGTCCTATGAGGGCAAAGTGGCTCTCCCGAGCCGTGACTTCTCGTTGAGAAGAGGGTGTCCATCGCA
This sequence comes from Benitochromis conjunctus, assembly GCA_015052645.1. Lineage (NCBI taxonomy): Eukaryota > Metazoa > Chordata > Actinopteri > Cichliformes > Cichlidae > Benitochromis > Benitochromis conjunctus. The sequence goes on from VOQK01033903.1 coordinate 248, forward strand.
TTCAGTGACCAGTTGATCAAATCCATAATTAATTTAGGTTTTAGAGATCAGAGTTGTGAGTCTCTTGAGGGTGATAGATACAAATTGTACAAATTGTACAGAGACTAGACAAAGGACAAAGAAGCTAAGCAGGGAAAGATAAGGGAACGGAGAGGGAGATAGATGCGTCCGCCTCCTTCAAGAGCCAGAGAGAGAAGCCAAATTATCAAATCATTTCACTTTGGTTATTTTAAATCATAATCCAAATTAATTCGAATTTTAGTGGTCACTGATCTTCAAAAACTCCATGTATAGAATCACCGGTGTTCCAAAGTTTTATTCCTCCCACAGTCCACAGTCTTTTAGTTTCAAAAGATTTCCATTTATTCTCATTCATTCTCTCTTTTATTGTTCTGTATCTATTTTCTGTTCCTTTATTCTTTTGTTAGACTCCCAAAAACATCGACCTGTGCTCTCTGCTTCTTGCTCTGACAACTATTGGACAGCTTTCAACTCTCTATGGTCCCATAGGCGGATGGTGGAAGTGAAATAATGTTTGTGGCTTAGACAACTCCCTAGTAGTCTTAATACTCTTAATCTAGTTTTTTTCTTGATGATCTTTTGCTGTTGCTTCATCTGGCATGTAATCATCCTAATTGGCTCCAAATAAAAGGCCTGATAACCCGAGATAGGTGTGGGGATAAAGTGGGCATAGGTTAATTGGAAACTCTAAATTACCCATATGTTAGAAAGGTTGTCTGTGTCTATGTGTTAGCCCTGTGACAGACTGGCGACCTGTCCAGGGTGTACCCTGCCTCTTGCCCCAAGACAACTGGGATAGGCTCCAGCGCCCCCCACGACCCTGAAAAGGATAAGCGGATGGATAGAAATCTTTTTTAACACAAAATGATGGACATTCTGGAAGTTATAATAACATTAGAGTGAAAAAGGATGAATATATGTTGGGTATGTTGCAGGGCAGGCCTTATGATTATTTTCAGTGTCCCTCTGCTCCTGAAGTTGTGTCTTCAACACGGGACTATGCAAACCACTGAGTGATGTTACAGTGGCAATATCCATCTTTTATATACAGTCTGTGAGAAAACTGTAGTAAAACCTGTAGTTCCAAATAACAAAAGATTTACTCAAATACTCCTATTACTTTACTTGAATGTTTTATTTTAATTTTTTTCATTCTGCTACTGTACATTTAAAAGAGAGAAATACTGCACTTTTTAACTTTTATATCCCAGACAGCAATAATTACTACCAGTTTGAGTTAAAACCTTCACATTGAAATGAAAAACAAATCCAAATGCAATACAAACTATAATTAAAATAAACAGGATCAGCTCCACTTACAGCACAGCCTCTTAAAACCAACAGCAATTATCAAATTCTGACAGAGGGTATTTTGCAAGGTGTGTGACGACAGGGAAAAAGCAAGTCTGTGTGTGTGTGTGTGTGTGTGTGTGTGTGTGTGTGTGTGCGTGTGTGTGCGTGCGTGTGTGTGTGTGTGTACACGTGTGTGTGTGTGTGATCTTGCAGCTTTCATCACTGACCTGTATTATGCGACGATGCAAAGTAAACTTGTCAAATGACTTTTCTTTTGCAAATAAATTGTCACACATCAGTGCAATACAACAATATGCTTTTCATAACAAGTAAGGCTTGCAAAATTACAGCAATTGCACATTGTTGGGGGATTCTGCACAGCAAAATATACAACTAAAGAACACAAGACACTGCAGCATCCTCTAAAAGGTAGAAGTTCATAGTAACAAACTCTGGTATTGTATTGAATAGCACGACTCTTTGATGTGAATCGTGGTTTTCTGTCCTTCTTTCTGTTTTCGTTTTTGTTTTATTTGAAAGTTCTGAGGAGAACAGAGCATTCAGTTTGGATTTCTGTTTCCACAACAGCAGACCATAATACCCAGGAGATACAGACGCCGCTGGCCTCAGACCATCACAAACCTCAAAAACCGCATTTGTGCAAGCAGATACGTTTGTAATTCTGAGTAAAACACGATGAGCTGTAATAAGCCTGGCTTGACAGTTAGCATCAGAAAAACAAAACCCTCCTTTCTAACTCTGGTATTAGAGCAACAGTTCTGGCAAAGCTGAGACGGACTTTCACGGTCTGTCAGGAGATGCTGTTCGGTTTGGAGATCTGAGTGAAATGTCAGTGAGGAATGCCACCCCATGCATCACGAGGCTTGTGCTGGGCTTGTTTGTCTCCTTGCAGAAAAAGGAGGGGGCCTTAAAACCCCTCTCATGTGATGGCTGGTGTAGAGAGGGACCACTAATGAGTGCCATTTGGGCCCTTCATTTACAACACATGCTGGTTAACAGCCCACGACAATAGATTTACTGCAGCTCGAGCCACACTTGCAGAAGTGGCTGTGTACAGCAGCCTCTGTGGCTGCTCACCCTGGCCATTTATACAGAAAAACCACAACTGCATGACTGCAGCTGTTGCTGACCCTAAAAAAAACAAGAAAAACACTTACAAAATAATGCATCTACATAGCCTGACCTCTTAATAGAAAGTTTTTCAATGAAGCAATTACATCAACATTTTTGGTACCGCTACTGAAAAATACAATAGTGGGCAAAATTCTATAAAGTTTAGATTTTTTTAATTAATTAATTAATTTTTTTTAAATAAGCCAGAATTTGAAAAGTCTTATCGTTACATGAGCACAGACATATGCAGGTACTGCATACGAGTCTGTAAACGAGTCACGTCTGACTTTTGGCTTCACAGACTTAAAACCACACTCTGCTGGCTGCGTAACCTATTCCACCAGCACATTTCACTTCTTGTATGGGCTTTGGTTTTTAAACAGCTCACTTGAGTAATCTCACAGTCTCATTCAAGAGCAGAGCACACAAGAGATCCAGGAATCTATTTTCAGCTCAATTTACTTAAAATATGCTTAAAAGTGGCACAGCTGCTCACTGCATTTCTTGTTTGTTTGTTTGTTTTTAAAAAGGCGCCTAGAAAAAGATTTTTGTAGGAGAAAGAAAAAAATCTTAATCAAGATATTATAACTCATGCTTGCATGTGCCAACACAAACAGCATTAGTACACTGGTAGCTGACGGGCTTCACTTCTGCTAATCAAAGTTGCAGAACTGGACCTCTCAACCTTGTTTGCATTGCTGCTTTCTGTTGGAGCATTTTTTATGGAATTACCTGACCTGAAAGTACTTTGGATGCCCTCCCAGGTGATTTTGGCCAAGAGAGTGGATACAGCCTGGACAGGTTCCCAGTCCATCATAGCAAACAACCACCTCACATTCACAAAATGTAAAATCGCCACTTAGCCTAACATACATGTTTTGTGGGGGAAAATGTGCTGTGGGAAGAAGCCCGAGTATCTGGAGAGAAGCCATGCAGGCACAGGGAAAACACACAAACTCAGACAAATTTACTACCATTGCCCCAAAGCGAATAGAATTAGCTGAATGATGGAAAAGACCTCAAGAATGAGATGGCCCCCTATAAACAAACACTTGGCGACAGTGGGAAGAAAAAACCCTCTTTTAACCAGGCCTCTCCCTGAGCCGAGTTCTGCCAGGCTCAGGGATCTTATTGGTGACTGGTCAGGGGTAAGGGGAAGGAGATGGGACAAAAGACTCATTGTGTAAGAGAGCCAGAGATTAATAATAACTAAATAATGAGATAATGATAACTAATTTCATAGTGGTGCATAAACACGTATACACATGGATGTGGATCTTCAGGTTTACAACATATACAACAAATACCCTGAATAACCACTGTGGCCTGGTCTTATACAAACCATTGTTCTGGAAACATCAGCTAACATATATATGACAAATAAAGCTTTTTTTCACAGTGGTTTTGCAACATTTACTTAATTAAGCTAAATAATCTCACAGGTATATGCTGTGTCTCCCTATGCTTAAAATTTCTCATTTTGAAGCAATTCAGATCCCATTGAGGCCTTTTATGCATTGGCCGGAGATTGGCACATACAGCAGTCCATCTGGATACAAGCTGGTTGCTCTTAAGCTGACATTTATAGCCAGCTGACTAATAATAAGGAACTACAATTGAAATCCTCTGCCATATATGCGCCCTTGACTGAGAGTTTCTTCTGCAGTGTTGGAATCCTTATATCATTTAATGTTCGCTCTGACCACAAAGCTTCAAATTGCTTCCCGGTGAATATGCACTGAAAGCCAAGCCGAAACAGCACTGGCAGAATACTGCTGGCAGCAGTCATCGTGCCCATTTGATCTGGGAATTGTACTACATTCATTTTTTAAAGCGTCATTTAAATCTGCAACTTTTAGTGCCCTCTGTTGGCAACATTTTGGAACCACAGCAATTTAATTGTGACACAGGAGGCATGAACAGAGAGGAGCTAAATTTCATAAACAAAACACATTTGACAAAAAAAGGCATAAATACATACAAGTCCTACAGAATCGTTAAACCTTCATATAAATTATGTTTTTATGTAACTGTCCCTTTAATTAATTTTATTAATGTAACTGCTTGTAGTTATTTTTCTTTTTGTCTATATTCCCCAATGTACACCTCTATTTATATATTTATATTTCTGCTGTTCTGCTTTTGACTGCTGTAAGTATCTACTGCTTAAAAAACTGTATAATAAAAACATTCGTCATTTATCCCATATAGTCCTCCTAAATGAATTATTTAGTTCTGTATTGCTTACAGCTTTTAAAAATGATTTAATTCATGTTATTAATTCATAAATAATCATATAAGCTTTTAAAGTTATATTTTTCAAATGCAAGTAACGAAGATTTATATGGGTTTATGTAGTTAAATTTTTTATTCTGGTGCAAGCTGGTTTATTGTTACAAAGAAGGAAAGCCCGGGGCAGCTCAGCAAAAACCCTGAGGCCTGAATAACCATGGGAGAAAACTACAGTGAATGATCACTGAACTTTTTCCTTGGTTAAGAAAAATTTCTTCACACCATTTAAACAAGTCAGGAACACTCTTGAGAAGATAAGCGAATGACTGTCAGAGTCTAAAATCAACAAACAGGAATGGCTGGAGAAAGACACGTGTTTAGAACATGCAAACCACTTGTTACACTCAAGGAAAGTAAGACCAGATTAGACTGGACTAGACTGAAAAACATCTAAAAGCATGTGCAGATTTCAGGAAAAAATTCTTTGGTCAAATGAAACCAAGATCAACTTGTACCAGAATGATGGGAAAAGGAAAGGAACGGCTCATGAGCTGAATCATACCACATCTATTAAAACTTTTGGAGTCATGATATTCCATGGGCATGTAAGTCTGCCGGTGAAATGAGGTCACTATTGATAGAGCTAGTAGGATGAAGTGTACAGGACTATGCTCTGCTCAGATTCAGCCAAATGCTGCAAACCTGGCAGTCCTTCACAGTGCAAATGGCCCAAAGCTTACTGCAAAGACAAGCTGAGAGTTTTTCAAAGCAAAGAAATGGGATATTGTTTAATGAACAAGTCAGTCACCAGCTCTCAGTAGAATAGATCGTGCTTTTCAGTTACTGAAGACAAAGCTGACAGCACTATATCAGTTTGTCCACCTACTTTTGAGCCTCTGAAAATGAGAAAGTGTGTAAAAAAGTGTCTGAAAGTACAAAAATTGTGGATTGTCCAAAAAGGGTTTGAACCTGAATGTAAAAGTAAAGAAAACAGAGCCAGCATGTGGAGAACTTTGTTTAAACTCCACTGACTGTGGATCTTTTGTACCAGGCTGGAAAATGAAAGCCAGAAATCTCAGCACCTGCCCGCATAATTATTCAGCCACTGACATTCACCCGAAACCACATTAACCACCAAAGCCAAAAATCAGGCAAATGAAGTCTGGATTCATCATTTAATCTTATCATTTAGATATTTAATACAGCGTTCAAAGGACTGTGGGGTTTCTTCAAAGCGCACAAGAAAGATTAGAGAAATTTGCTGCATTTTATGCATGAATGCTTCCGTCACACTTGATTTGTGTGTGCCACTCTGGAGTCCCTCATGCCACCCCAAATTACCACTGTAATTGACATAATGTTATTACCTCACCTCCACATGACTCACTGGCATTAGATGTGGTCAACAGTGCGCATTCAACTGCCCGTGGAAATTCAATCACTTTCCTCAAGATGCCTGGGAAAGATTTAAAGGGAAACATACATGCCTCTAAATGTTTATTAGCTGTTTAATATCCTGTTTAGGGTGCCTTTTATCAGTTTGGTACTGTTAAGTCCCTCAGTTAAGTTACAGTTTCCTGTACCACTGTACCAGTCTCCTCCTTAGCCACTCCATTCCACTGAGCTTTGAAAAACATACAGCCTATGAATCCTAATCATCACACAGTGAGCATAAAATGTGCAGTCTTTGTTTCTGGTGTTAAAAATGCAGCTCTTACTCTGTGGTTCAAAAATCAACACAACATGCCAAATGTCCCTCTTCATAGCAGGATGTGGGTTGCCCTCATGTTGGGCATGTTTTGACTGGGGATCGGGGAGTCACATTACCTCATGTTTCATTCAGCAGTCTGAAAGGCATTAATCATCCCATTAAACTGAGACAGATTTATAGCATTGTGTGTGAAAGTTCTTGGAACACACATAACATTACTGCTCACTTAAGACCTCTGCACCCAAATGTCCGACTTAACAAGCGGAAGTCTGTACAGCTGGGCCTTCCTTCACTCTTCCAATGACCAAGACGTTCCTCCACTAGCCAAAACGGAGCCAAAATCTTTTAACCAGTCATATTAATGGGAATTTTTGCCTGTCTGCTTGGTTTTACTGGTTAAAACAAAAAAACCCAAGCAGTTAGAAATTGATTCCACCTGATCACATGTCTTTAGACACACATTTCATTTCGCTGTGCAGGTAAAACAAGCCCCCCAAAACCAAGTTCACTCGATGTATTTGTTCAAAAAATGCAGTCACTACCAATTTAATGTTAGGTCCTTATTCCTATTTAACTGTAGTTTGTAAAGTCTGCCATTATTTTTAAAATTGCAATCAGATTTGTGAGTTCTACCATCCTTGCATAAGGACAGTTCCATGTCATGACAATAACAAGTATCAGTATTATCACAAGAGTAGATGATCTCAGCAGCACGGTAGCACTGAGTCCAATTCCACCATCAGGCCGGAGTCTTTCTGTGTGGAGTTTGCATGTTCTACCCGTGTTTGCGTGGGTTCTCTCCAGGTACTCCGACTTCCTCCCACAGTCCAAAGACATGCACTTAGTGGGGATAGGTGAATCGGAAACTCTAAATTGCCAATAGGTGTGAATGCGGGCGTGACTGTGAATGCGAATGGTTGTCTATGTGTGTTAGCCCTGCGACAGACTGGCGACCTGTCCAGGGTGTACCCCGCCTCTCGCCCTAAGACAGCTGGAATAGGCTCCAGCGCCCCCCGCGACCCTGAAAAGGATAAGCGGCTGCGAATGAATGGATCGATGGATGGATGGATAGATGATCTCATTTTGAAAGACAAAATAGCAACCAAGTGCTAGTATCTCCAGTTCCTCTATAATAGCCACTTAAGACTTGTCTCAAAAGTGAGTCCATCCCCTTGGATTTCCATGTTAAACTGTCCAGTTAATCCTATTGTGTAAACCTATTGTTTTAGTGACTGATCAGCAAACATCCTAATATTTCTTCATATCATAGTTCTCTGGCATCATATTTTAAACCTCAGGTAATTTGACCTACAGATAAAATCAGTTGTTAACGCTTGCTTTAATGGTTGTAAATGTTTTTAAAGCAATTAAGACTTTTAACAAAAGCTACAACATTTCTGTATCAACAACCTTGAAAAGGCCTTTCATGCCTTTATCGCATTCCCATATGTCCTATGTCCACGAAACAGCAGCTTTTAGTTATTCCAATATCTTACAACTAACTAAGTTTGAGCTCTGAACATCTGGAACCACCTCCCTCTCCAGATTAGCTCATCTACCTCACAAACAGAATCCAAATCCCAACTGGAAACATAACTCCTCTCACTGGTCTTTTCAGCTTCAGATTTATTTGATTCAGTGTCAGTTACCCCAGCATGCTATAAAATAATTGCCTTTAGAAATGGGTTATGTCAGTGCTTTAAAAACAGTATATAGGGAAGACAGCAGGAAGACAGTTTTTTATAGCATGATGCCTGTATTATTTCCTGCACCAAAGAGCAAAGCTAAAGACAGAATGTTTTTCTTAAAGTCTGAGCTAATCCATTTTTGGGGGTTAATAAAAGATTATTTTCTCTGAATTATGTAGAAAAACAATTAAAGGTAATATGTAACAATAATTTAAAAGGCTACATTAATTCAAGCTTATGTTCATTGGCTAACTGACTTTTAGTTAAAACTGGCATGCACACAATTTTGATATAGTACTTGAGCACATGTACTGTTGCACTTCTTTACACACACACACACACACACACACACACAGAGAGAGAGAGAGAGAGAGAGAGAGGACAGAAAAGAGAAACTTAGCAGTGTTTCTTAATGAAGACACCAAACAGTCATGTGGAGGTGATTGGCAAGGCACACACAGATGTTATACAGAAATGTTGTAGCCTTTGGCAACATGCTCAGCCTCCCTTTAAACAAAGCCAGCTCTCTTCAGCTTTGTTTCACTAATAAATGTTAGATCAGAAACAGAGATTTGTTGTTTGTACCATCTCTTTCACTTTCATGTAAAATGTGCAGCTATTCCCTGCAGCAAGTAACATGACTTCGGATTTTGCAAACTGCCAGTAATAGAGGAGCGAGAGTTCCTGTGCGTGTTTAGTAAACTGGAGGACTAGTCAGCACAGTCTGGAAACAAGCTTTATTTGGCAGCTGTTAAAATCCGTCTTGGCAATAAAAGCTTCTGTATCTTTTCTTGTTTTAGTCCAGCCTTCTATTTTCTACCCGTGTCCTGCACACAGACACCTACTGCCAGGGTTACAAGAGAGGCATAACATCTGCTCTTCCTTCCACAAAGACTGGAGTTCTAATTATTCTTCTTATCTTATAGTGGCAGGTTTTTTAGCTCCTTTTCTAGCTTATTTATTGAGGGATCAGAAAAGCATTTTGTTTTTCAAGAAAAACCACATATATATAAACCAAGAAGCCTGTTACAGTGTTGCTTTGGTGGGTAAAAAGGGAAAAACAGAACTGTGAGCAGATTGATAGAGCATCAGCACTAATTTGGGCATTTTGCCAGACCCCCTACAAAGAGGAAAGTGATCCAGAAGGCAAAGCTAAAAAACACAATCAATTATGGGCGTAAAGATGTGTGACAGAAGAGTGTGACAGAAACACTTGGAAGGATGGGTACGATTGGTAGCATTGCATTTATAGTTCAATAACAAACAGTTAAGTCTTAAAAAAATACATTTTTGGATTGGTGTGTGAATATCAGATTGTTAAGCTTCTGATCAGTTCTGCTAACAGTGTCTGAAAGGTGTAGTCCACGAGCTGACACGCAGTTGTCACAGAAAGCAAATTCAGTTTTAGAACCAGGGGAGCTTAGACACTCAGGGGAAGCATGGAGTAGTGCCACCAACCTTTACTTCAAAGCAGTCCATTGATAAAGATTTGGCAACTGATCAGAATGCATGCAGAGCATCTTTCAGTTGGAAGTTTTTCAGGCATTTCTAGGATGATCAAGAACGTGCCTGAGAAACATCGATCTCCTGTTTTTACTTAGAAGACTTGTTTTCTTTCCTGTCCTGTGTTAGGTCTGCTCTTAGCTCCTTCCCCTGACTTCCTGATTGCCTTTACCTGTGTCTTGCTACCCTCCTGTTGTTTATTACCCAATCAGCCTTCTGTGTACAAACGGTCCTGTATTTCTGTTAGTATTGTCACAGTGTCTGCTATGTGCCTGTGTGTGTTACTCTCCACATCCTGCTGCTTTCTTTCTTTCTTTTTCCTGTCTGTTTGGTACGTTGGATAGCTCCTGCTTAAAAAAAAAGGCTAGCTTCTTGCATTTTGGATACGCTCAACCTTGAAAAGCAGATGGATGAATGGATCAATCAATGCTTCATCTGTGCTTTAATGAT
>VOQK01033904.1:0-14809 GCA_015052645.1 Benitochromis conjunctus
GGGCTACCACAGACACTCAGGAGCACAATTGGGAACTGCATTATTTGTGAACTGTTGGAATACTTTTGGAGCACTGTAAGTAAATACACTGTCTTTTCACCTCAGTCTAAAAACCGCGCCTGGGTCCTCTTTCCCTCTCACTTCCGCGACAATTCCGAGAAGGGAATATGGTAAATGGTAAATGGACTGATTCTTATATAGCGCTTTTCTACTCTCCCGGAGTACTCAAAGCGCTCTATACAACATTCTCATTCACCCAGTCACACGCATTCATACAAGCACTTTCTCTATACGTTATAGTGCTTTCTAATTAACATTCATACACATTCACACTGCAACTTGGGGTTAGTATCTTGCCCAAGGATATTTGGCATGCAGACTAGGGGAGCCAGGGATCGAACCACCAACCTTCCGATCAGTAGCTGACCTGCTCTACCACCTGAGCTACAGCCACCCCAAATATAAGAATATTTATAAGAGCCAGTCTCCAATAACTGCCGGTTTCTTTTAAATGCCGGGCCGGCCGGATAATTTTTTGAATAAATGCCCGGGCTACAATTGGAAGATATACGGTAGTTAAAAGTTAAAAGTAATCAATTAAGTAAATAATTAAATAGTCATCTCAAGACCTTTAAAATTGTAAGGTAAAGGTCCTACAATAATACTTCTTCGAGACAAAAGTTGTCTCACAACTAACTGTATTAGGCATGTCTGATTAAACAATAGGAAAAAGAAACTTGCAGTTTAAAGTAGGGGTGAAGATATATTGTGGGAATGAAAAAGTATGCACAAATCCTGGGTTGTGGTTTTAATCAAAGGGTTATGCCATATCTGAGTATTTCCCCATATTCCATCCTTTTCTCAAATATCATGGAAATAAATATTAATGCAGATGCATTCTCTACTGTGCTGGAATTCAGCTTAATTTACATTGTAAATTAATTAATTGAACACAAGGGATTTGCTGTTTTGTTTATTGAGTACAAAATGTATTGTAAGACACATCTTCTAAATCCTTAAATATTATTTCAAAGTATTCTACATTCAAATTTGGTGGACCTGAAAAGATGTGTGTTGATAGGTTCTGATTCTGTTTTGTTACCAAACTGTGAACAGGTAGAGATTTGACTCTGAGTCATTCTGACTCTGAGTCACAACACTTCCACTTCCTTTTCCATGTGGAAGAATTGTCAGTCTGAGTGAGCACTGGTAATTCTCTTTTTGCCTAGATAAAAGATGCCAGGAAATCCAAACCATTTCTTTCTTTTTTTTAATTGGATAACATCCCTCTGTTGGCAAATCTTCCTTTCCCATATCTCTTTGTTTGACACATACCTCTTTAGGAGTCTTTCCTCTCAATCCTGCCTTGTCATATTATCCCTCTGTGGCAAAGAAGCTGTCAGGAAAAGACCAAGGACTCTAAACAGAAACAGCTTGACTGAAGAGAAAAAAGAAGAGTGATTCACAGTGAGACACACATCCCAGTACATCCCAGTCATTCATGCACTTTGTATCTCATCTCATTTCATCTTATGAGTGTTCAGCACTTACACTGATGAATGGCGTTATACTCCCCTCTTTGGCTTATAGCTGTTTCTATCCAGGGGCTGTATGAATATGAGAATTCAGAAAAAATCCAGAGGAAATCCTCGCCACTTATGATATTAGCTTAAATACACAGTAAAATCTTGGGTTCTATCAAGTAGGCTGCCTGTGAAGGACGTGTAGCATAATACAGCATGCGTGATGGACGGATTGCTGCTTCATTGACCTTTCACAAATGGGAGCAGTGGCTAATGACTGAGGCGGGCTGACTCGTGATGCAAGGCTCATTGGGCTCAAGTGAGGCCCTTCAGGATCTGCATGTCTGCCTACTAAATACTATTCATTCCTACTGAGGTGACAGGTGCTGTGTTAAAGTCACATGGAGGCTTCTAAATGGAAGATTTCATCTCCTGTGGTGATTTCATACACAGATTGACCTTTGACTAATGATTTTTTATCCCTTCTCTCTGCTTTCTTGCATGTTTGCCCTGACCTTCTGCAACTCTCCTCAGGTAAGAGTTTCAAGGAAATCTTTTTGCTTTATCTTTTTAGTTGCTGATATGTGTTTGAGTTTATGCTGCAACATAAAAAAGAGGAAAATAAATAAACATGGCAGATGCCAGGGTTTGGGCCTGCAGTTGTGGGTCATACTACTGAAATGAGCTTTTCCTTTTGACATGTTTAAATTAATATGATTACAACAATAGGATAGATGGCCTTTGAAACTCAGTAATGCAGAATTTGGAGTATCTAAAATAAGCATGTGAAATGCATGCATAAAAAGCTACTTTACATTATACTGATTGCTTTTATTCACAGTTTTTATACACCAGGAGTTTGAGTTCAGATTATGAGACCTGCACTACATTTTTAATTCATGGTTCTACGTATCTTGTGAACCAAAGCCCAACTTTTTTTATGCAGTACACATTTTCCATATGGAAACATTTACTCAATCATTTCATACTCCACTGATTAATAAAGACATGATGGCAGATGGGCATGCTGGGAAATATTTTACTTTTACTTCCTGACCTTACTCTTTGTTATTTGTGCAAAATGCTGCAAACCTGTTGTTCATAAACCAACAAAAAAGAAAATTTCAGAAAGTGTCTCATAGTGTATTTAGCTGTTGCAGCGGATTTTAAATTATTTTCAATAGGACAACTTACTCCCTTCCCTCACCCCCAACTGACCACGGCAGATGGCTGCCTCTCAGAACTTCCTTTTGTCTGAGGTTTCTTCCTGTTTAAGTGAGTTCATTTTTGTTTTTTATTTTCCCTCCGTCGCCAAATGCTTGCTCATAGCAGGTCATCAATATTTATGTTCATTGTGTCATCCTATCTTGAGATTTCAGAAACTTGTCCCCGATCTTTTACTGGTTATTGTGCACTGTGTCTGCAGTTTCCGGACATCTTCTTGGTTACAAAGTGTAAAGAAGTAGATAGAGTCTGGCCTTCAGGCCTCACACCTTTGCCAGCTATTTCTGAGGGTGGGCCTTTTTAAGCAGTGCTCCCACAGATGGATTTGTTTTCCTGGTCCTGTGTCTGGCTACATGTCCCCAGCAAGCGTAAAATGCCTTTGAGGTGATGTAGACTGAATATTTATACTGTCTACAAGGTAGGAGGAAAGGAATTAATGGTTATAATTGTCGCTTCAATTCCCCTCTACCAGCCTCTAGCATTTTCTATGTAGCTTATGAGAGGAAACATTTCCTCTCAGCTTTTCAGTAAGAATGATAAATTTCATTATTACGCTGAGGCAGTAATCACTGACTCCAGAACTGTGTGCTTTCATCATTCCTAATTGGCTAATAAATTACCTCCACTGATGAAAAATGGCATGTGTGCAAACTTGTGATCAGATACACTTTGTCTTACAAAGTAGCTCAAGTTGAGAGCGTAGGTGCAAGCAAGAGAAGAGAGCTCTTTGAAAATTCACAAGAAGGAAGTATTATTTAAGGGGGGCTTTTCATCATTGATTGATAAAACGCAATGGAGAGTGAGGAAGGATTATAAGATTTATGAGATTTGAAGATAAACCGCTGCGTGTTTAATTTAGGGGACAATTAAAGCGACATATCACTGGTGCTACATCACTGCACATTAGGCTAATCCCCATGGAGACTGTTGTAATGTTTATTTAGACACCAGCTCCTCCTGGGACGGAAATGTGTAGGGGGATTTGTCAGATGATGTGTCCTGCTCGGTGTGTGCTACAGAGAATACTAATGCTCACCACAGGACAACAAATAATGCTGTTTGTTTAGCTGGAATAAACCTGTGTGATTGTGTGCATGCGCATAATTTTATTTTACTTTTAGAAGGACTTGTTGCCCTGTATGATAAGTGGACAATTTGATCCCAGGTGTAGAGACATAATGGTTTTTCAGACATATCAATAATAATACCTGCTCCAACAATGGACAAAGCTTTCTGCTTCTTCTCTTTCTTCTTTGTTTTCATTTGGCATTGGCATAGCACATTGTCTGCTTCCATGTCACCATGGAATCATCAAGACAAACCTCTGCCTATCTTCTGGACTATATCCATGAATCTTCTCTGTGGTCTTCCTCCTCTCCTCCTGCCTGTCAGCTCTATCTTCAACATCCTTTATTCACTATCCCTCCTCTGCACATATCCAAACTCCACCCACCCCCACCCTCCTTGTACTTTCTTCTTCATTCTCTTGTCCATTGCTTTGGATGGTTGACCCCAGGTATTCACAATTTACCATACCTATGTAAAATCTACCCACACTCTCTCTACTCCTTACATGTTTCCCTTTCAATCTGTCTCTCTGTCATTCACACACATGTATTCTATCTTGCTTCCACTGACCCTGTAAACTGTCTCAGTGCGATCATACAAGTCCTGGCCGGCCTGACGTGTCGTAGAAGGTTGCAGCTTAGGGTTAAAATGGGGTTCCAGTTATGGCATGGTAGATCTGACGCAGAAGTATAATTCACATTTTACCATCATAACAAGCTTGTGGAGCAGAATGTGACACGTGATTAAAAGTTCTGAAAGCTGTTTGTGTAATGAAAAGACACAAAAACGAATGACTGTCACAATCGCAATAATGATTGGCACAATTTGCAATATTCTCCCCAGTCAAGCAAGTCCATTTAGTCTATACTCACCAGCTTGTTTTCGTGCTCTCTGCTGTCTCTATGGGAGAAAATATTCACCTGCTTCATATAGTGTAGACATATACACACCTAATTTTGTGTCTTCCATGCCATTCCTATTTGACCTTTTTCAAAATTATGCTTTTTATGTTATGTTAAAAGGAAATTTAGATTCTCTTCTTCTTCTTTCAGCAAAAATATCACCTTTAAAAAAAAGAGAGAGAATTAAAAAAGCTTAAAGTGGCCTCAGAATCGAGTGCTAATGACATCCAGTGACATGTTTCATAAAGCACGGGACAAATATAATATTTACTGACATTGCCAGAAATATCTTTCGCAGTACCATGGAAATTACTACTTCTACTACTATGACTATTACTAATAATAATAACACTAAAATGGAAAATATTAAGTCAAACTCATGTCAGAAATAAGGGCATGCTTCCAGATTAGGTTATTGTATTTCCACAGTGCAACACACAGCTGGTCACGACAGACCATGTCTGTATGAGGAAATGATATATGAAAATTCTGTTTTTCTGTGGAAGTGAACCTTGCAAACATCACCAGATATTTCATCATGTACTCTGGTATTCACTGAAGGCTAAAACTAAACAACAACAAAAATACAGGAGACATTGACTCAAAGTCAGTAAAGGTAAGTTTAAAGGACTGCCTGTTATTTTAGAGCAGTTTGAGGTCCATGTGTCTGGCCCCAACTGAGAAACCTATAAACCCCCCAGAGAACAGGTCTGATGAGAGTACACAGCAGTGGAAACAGAGTGGATCTAGGCAGACTTGAAGGAGGCAAAAGGCTGTGCTTTTTTCCTCCCCACCAATTACATACTCAGCAGGTGTTTGAACGCTTAGCTGGTAATCCTTCATTCGTTCGTTCCTTCATTTCATCCCTCCCCCCATCTATCTATCCAACTGCTCATCCATCCTCCACTGCTGTCTTCCTTTTTGAAAATTTTGCTCCCTGCTGTAAGACCAAAAGGGCATTGTAAAGTCACCAACCCCCATCTATACACATTTTCCTGAACCACAGACAATGGAGAATAAAGTGGGGATGTTTTGCTGCCAGTGGTACTAGTACATTGCACAAAGTGGATGGAATCATTAAGGAGGACTACCTCCAAATTCTTCAACTTAAAAAATCAACAGCTAGACATGTGAAACTTAGACACTGATTTTGGAATGAATAAAATGGGCTAACATTAAACTTCCTGAATGGGCTTCTCAAACCATCATCATCTTCTTATACTTTAATAATCCTGTATGGAATTAGTCCCATAGGAAATTACTTCTCTGCAGTGGGCTGCCGTGAATCCAGCGCCTGGGGAGACGGTACCTTGCTCAGGGGTACCTGAGGATAGCAGTTCAATGGATTCGAACCCCTGACCTTCCGATCATGAGGCGAGCACTCTACCTACTGAGCTATCTCTCCTCCCTACTGAAATTTTCTGGACTGTGGTTATAAGCTCTATGCCAGTTTAAATGAACCACCAATTCATCCAAGAAAAGTGATGAAATTTAGTCAGACTTATGCCAGAATCTTGTTGATGGCTGCCAAAAGTTTCTGGTCAATGTGCAACTCGCAGAGGGTCATTTAACCAAATATTAGTGGGAACGTATGTATAGTTTCCCCATGTATGGATTAAAGTAAATACAAAATAAATTCTGATGTGATATGTGCACCTGTGTTTGATCATTACAGAGAAGCTGTGGTGTTAATGGTTGGTGGTAGGCTATATCCAAGTTAGCAGACATCTATATAAATTTATCATGCCAATTAGTTTCATTGACATAATTCCCATTTTTTTCCATTTTTTTTCTTTCGCTGTTGCTCACAGTAAGACATAAATGCAGTTCTCCTTAGATGTTTCTTAGATCTAATTCATTTATTTGTCTTTGTGAGCTTAAAACAAATATCAATTCTGCCTATTTTTCTTTCACTTATCTTTCTTCACAAACAAATCCACTAAATCCTCAGTGCCCTTTCCCTTTTGTTCTGTTGGTCTGCTGGGGGTTACGACAAAAAACCTCTGCAGTATTTAAATTCTGAGAGGCCCTGTTTGGTCCTCGGGCTTCGGTTCTTTGCTTTAACACAGATAGATCAGGTCAGTCAAGGAGAAAGCCACAATCTCCACCACTGTTTCCCTTCTCTTCAAGCTTTGTCCTTTATCTGTTGCCTATCTGTTCTGACCACATCCCAACTAGAGCAGAACAGGAGGGTGAATCAACCATCTTTGGCCCTTGAACACTCTGCTGCACTCCTAAAGAGACAACAGAAAGGGAGAGTTGTTATATCAAAGCCTTGTTGAGCCAAGTGGTTTTTGCTATTCCCTTACTAACCCAGGGGGCAGTTTGTTTCTACCAGCAAGTAGTGTTTTGCTACAGTTTTCCCACTAAAGGAGGATAAATCATTCTCTCAGCTCCACTTCTAAATTGCTACCCTCTCATAGCTAAAAGCAAGTCTTTTTTCCTTTTTTGACCCAAAGATCAATTATTCCAAGGATTTTGAGGGCACACTCCTTGCATACACCCCCCTGCTTTCTCTTTGACTTTTACAAACCCTGACCCTTTATCACAGAGAAATTTAAATGTGTTTAAAATGGGCAGGAGGCTAACACACCTATATAAAAATTCAGATTTCAGTCATTTTTTAAATAAACTGAAAATAATAAGTTAAATATAAAATTTGAGATTTTGAAAAAGTAATGCCAATAAACAATAACCAATAAAACCAACGTTAAGCAATCAGCTAAATCGTCGATTGTCAGCAGTACATTACTTGTATATTAAAGATGGCAAGTTTTAAAGTGGTGTTTCTTTTGCTCTCTACCCAGCACAGGCATAAGAGTATATTAAGCATCATTGCCATTAGCTAAATGACATGATTAATTTTAATTAGCCAGATTTGTAATAAGCTGATGCCTGGAGCATTTTATTTGTTATTTAACAAACAAAATGCTTTCAGCATCTGCAATCAACAACAAAAATTATCTCTGGGTTTGCCAGTTAAAAATGAGACGCCTCCTATCGGAATGTTTTGAATTCTTACATACTTTAGGTGGATTTCATTGCATTCCAATTGTTTACATTTAAGCTTTTTTGTTTCCTTTTGATGTTTTTATTTTTCACGCCTGTCCTTTAGCACATTCTTCAGAGCTAGTGAACTGAATACAAAGCTAATCTGGCTATCAGAGCTCAACCCTGGAGGTCCTGTTGGAAAGTCGGGCTTACAACAGGACCTTTTAGCTTTATGAGTACATTTTAGCAGTTTTAACTTCCATAAAGCTTAACAATTTTTTTGTTGACAAATGACCAATTTAGCTGTTAAGCTACAAAGACTGTTTATGAGTCCTGCATAAAAACAGGCTCATTTTTAAAGAATTAATAGTTATGAAATCTAATCTAACTTCTCCTCCTTTCTGTTATCTCTCTTTTTAAGGTTTTGTTAGACCTGGACCATCATGTGTGTAAAACCCGATTAACTGTAATAGCTTCTTGCTCTCGACAGTGCTGCTGTTTAGCTCCCGATCGATGTTTGTTTCTTTCATCCAATCTCAGCCACTCACCATGGCTGTGACCTGTTACCACAGTAATCAATTGCTGACATTTTACACCAGGACTGAAGATGCACCAGCGAATTAGGGCAATTATAGTGGAGGAGAAAAGAGGAGCAGAGCCAAGAAGAATGTGAAAAAATATCACCCTGGAAAAATATAAGGAATGCAAAGGCACTGCAGCTATTAGTTTATTAGAGACTTAATTAATTAATAATTACACCAATTAATTCTATAGAGTCAAAAGTGAATGCCAAGTTAGATCATTTGATGTGCATCACACAAACAAAATAAACATTAAAGAAACACTGAGTGTATTCTGTAGCTACGCAGTAATGTATGTTTTAAGAGTGTGTTACTGAAGGCTGACCTGTCTCAGTTCTGGTAATTTAGCAGTACCATATTATTACGAATTAATGTGCATAAAAACATATGTCAAAACTCCACTAATGTCTTGGTTTAAGGTAAAAACTGTTTGGAATATGGATTGTAAGTGCAGCGATTTAGCACTGGCCTGAAATGTAGCCTCAAACCTTGACAGAGCTCCCATCATGTTTTACAGATGACTGGAGACACTCACTCTCTCCTGACCTCCTCCATATGTATCGATAATGATTCAAACCAAAAATGTTGGGAATGTCAGGACAGACTGCATACCATGTCCCGATACACCATATAGACCTTTGGGAATCACCTTGTTGGTGCCTCTCTACCTATGTTATCGGGGACAGCCTCTGAAAATGTACAGGCACAAGGACTGGACTGAACATGAAGATAAAAACAGACAATGTCCAAATGGGTTGCAATCTATTGTTTTCTTGCTGATAAACCTGGATTTTATGACATCAACACCCTTTGAGTTTATGGAACGTTAAAACGTTGTATTGGTGAGATATAGGCAGCATTCAGTGAAATGCAAGTGCATTGAACAGCAGCATTCAGAATGTGTTAGAACATATCCAGTTCCTCAACGCAAGTACAGCTACAATCTGCCGCTGTGTGGCAGTGTTTTGTACAACAAAAAGTCAAAATGTGCTGGTTGTGTTTGTCATTGCAATTATTGTTGCGATATAAGAACACAGGTGCAGCAAAAATGATGTGAGTTTAATCGTGTGTGTGTGTTTGCGCATGTGTGTGTGTTTGCAAACCTGTGATTCATTCACACATATGTCGAATATGATTGTACTCCTCACAGCAGGCAGGCAGAGGATAATTTGAATTAGCATTTCGGCACACAAACCATGTCATTTTGTTCACATCTGCCTGTAAAATATATAAACATCTTATTCTCTGCTGATGTTTGCCTTAATCTCTGCAAATCCCTTTAAATGAAGCAATGCATGATGTTTCAAGCATGCAGGATGTGATACAATTACTCTGCTTACTTTCAGCAACATCCACCAACCAGGAACTTACAATATATATGTTTATGAGCCTGAATTTGAAAATGGCATTAACAGTAAATGTCATTTATTTATACTCTAGTGTTAATCTATGCAAAACCTAGTTTATTATGATGTGTTATTAAAGTATTTCTGTCATGACAGCATATGTCAGCTCACTAAGTAAATGATGTTTATGATATTTTAAATAGGACAAGGGGAGGACTGCATTTCTCTGATGGTTGATCCAACCCATGTTCAACAGGGTGACAGGCTTAAGTAGAAATAAAAAAAACAACATCCACTGCCAATACTTGTTGGGCTGGGTTTTTTTTTTTCAGTATGTTCTTATTCCGGGGATGCGCATATTTTTATTTTTCTCAATATCATTGTGCTTTAGGAACTCTAAACATACAAGTCAAAAATCCCAAAGAAAGGAAAGGGAACGCTCTCCCATTGGAAAACGATATGGATGTTTTTGGTCTTGTAGTCAGGGGAAATGCCTCTTTGGATCTAAATATAACAGGTTTATCCAAAGAAAGGCTGCTTTATTACAAACAAGTCTGTCGTACAAAATGTTTTTAGCATCTGACACTGAGAGATCATATTATCAAGGATACTATTATTGTGCCACAAGCATAATTCATATATTGTACACATATTTTTTCTGTTCGACATGTGAGGGATGTCAAAGAAAGGGATGGCTAACAGTAATTTAGACGGTAATCTAATATTCTTAAACACTCTCTAAATTAAATTATTGGCATTATTTTGGATGATATTTCAGTATTTTAACTCATATATCTAATACTGATATGAAGTTTTAAAAAGGTTAATTTGTGATCGTACAGAACATTGTGTGCATGAACTGTTGAGAAACACAAAGGGTTTTGTGCAGTCTGATGTCTGTTTAGAAATCTGACTAAAAAGTATTAAAAACTACTTTGTTTTCTGTTTAAAGTAATTTAGTTTCCTATAATGCATCCGTGCTATGAAGTTGAATTCTGTTCTGTTGCAGTATTACTGAGGACCAGAAATATGCTGGACTCATCTCAATAAACAGCTACAGCGCAGAACCAAAGCTGTATTCAGTAGTCAACTATCCAGCTGCATCACGTATAGATTTCTACTAATTTCCCACTGGCATCCCAAATTAATGAAGTCTCCCTAGTGACAGCTATCAAAGACACAAAACAAGACATGTTTTCATTGGCATTATATAATGCAATTCTTTCTGATGGCCATGACTGTAATAAAAACGCTAATGAAAAAGGTAGATACTTAATTAACGACTCCTGTAATTAACTAGACCAGTCACATACTTACGCCAGATAAGACTCTTCTCATTAAACAGGAAAACACATTATACCTGTTAGAATTCTTTCATTCTTCCAATGAAGTTAATCTTGTCATCATCTCACTTAGCTTCATGCTGCGTACAGAAACTGGAACACTGACACAGTATGCAATTTGCACAAGCAGTTCATTCATGAAGAATTTTAACTTGACATAACAGTCAGCAGTGATGGATTTGTAGCCATTCTGCCAAAAGTTTTCTAACATGTCTGTTGTCCTTTTACAAAGTGGCACTTCAGCAGTGTTGGAAATTCCAGCTGGCAGGCACTCATTTCTACATTATCTCAACAGAGAAAATCCATTTTTTTTAAAGCATTATGCTGCAGCAGAGTGGTACAGTCAGGTACTTAAATAAGCATGCTTTGATTTTTTTTCCCATGTGCTTATTGGACTCATGGGGCATGGTGAAAGTCAACAAAACTGTCTAATAAAGGAGTCAGTACAAATGACTTGAGTTTGTCACCTGTGTAATTTGTTTGCAATTTGTGTGGACAAGAAGTAGATCAGAGTTACAATGTCGTTTTTAGTGCATTTCTCTTTAAAAGTGAAGCAATCGCCTATAATGATATTGTATCTATCACTCAGAAGATCAGTTACAAACTGATTTAGTTCAACTCCTTATAGCTTTAGCTAAGCTTGATGGATCTGTGCTGTTTTATCTTCTCTCTGGTTAGGAGACGTGGAGTAAGCACCGTCAGTGTCCGAAGGCAAACATCCCCATTTAAATGATCGCCTGGTCAATCAAACTAAGCAGTCAAGTTTAACTGAGCCACTGAAAAGATTTTCATTTTTTTATATCAGCTGTATCTTACAGAAATATTTATGATCATATATCACATTGATCCAGCCACTAGTGAACAGGCTAAAGAGATATACAGCGGCTTACTAAAACAATCTTCTCAGATTTAATTTCATTGTAGTTGGAGGAGATCTAAAGAATCCATTTAGATAGTGTTTGTTTCTTTCTCCTGTTGATACAGATGGACATCTTTTCAGCCAGAAGAAGCTAACAGCTAATCTTTAATGCTTATGGAAAAATGAGCATTTTTGTTTCTCTATTTCTACTTTTCTTGCTCTTTATTTATCCTGAGCCGTTATATAACACATTCTCAATCTGCAGTTACAGGAGTGCTGTAACAGAGCTGTCACCTACTGCTATACTCACTGCTCTTGATATGAAAGTGACAGCCAAATAGCTGTGAAGTAAATCTAAAACTTGACATCAGTTTTGATTTTATTAAAGGTTGTTGCCTAGTGTGTAGGTGTCTTTGTATGATGCCTGGAGGGAAAGGATGCGTTTGGCTTTCAACGTAAATTATCGTCTCAGGGAAGACAAATTCAAGTTCACAGTCGTGGGTCTTGACTTTTTTTTTTATGTTGTATGTGTTTAACACTTTTATTTTTGTTGGACTGCACAGTATTCAAACAAAAAAAAATGTATCTGTTAAGAACAACTACAAGCCTGCTATGTATTCAAGGCACCAAATATTTAATGTTGACTTTTTTTTATTTTAAATTAAGTACCTATGAATATCTGGAAGGAATGATTACTATCAGTAAAATAATTTTTGATCAATATATCAAGTTTTAGCTTTGAGTACATAATGTGAGATAAGATAATGATGTTAATTAGCTGTTGTGGCTAAACTCTGCATTCTATTAGAAGTATGTTTCTGCAGACATGACGTTTTTAAGTAGATGTAGATGAATCAATCTTTTGTGCATAGTCAACCACGAGAGGAAAAAAGAAAGACAATAGTGTTTATATACATATACTGAATAGTATATCTATAGCTAGTATAAAAGTATAGTATAACTATACTAAAATTCATGGTAGTCTTATCTAGTCATGGTACAACAGAATCTATTCCATTTAAGCAACTGAAAACATTTTTATTTACCTTCTTCATGCTTTTTTAAAAACATTTGATTATCATAAAAAAACAAACAAACAGTGAAATAGTTGTGTCACACACAGCCCTTTGCATTGCCCCCAGTCACTGTCCCACCCATGCTCGTGTAAGTTCTTGCATGTCCCCCGCTGTCACACACCTCTGGATTTTTCATTAGCTGAAAATGCGAGGATCTCTTTCTCACTGACACTCTGTGCATTATTCAAAACATCTGTCCCCAAATATAACCCTGGAAGATTTGCCTTGCGTATGCTGACCCCTAAAATCCTTCACCATTACCGTCACACACTTTGGTTTTGAACACAAGTTTAAATCTTTAACAGCAAAGTAATAGGGTGAGGATGATAGAGTGAAGTTGACCAGGATTTAAAACATTGGAGGGGATGGCAGAACGGGTCTGCCATTAAGGAGCTCACTGCGATCAGAGAAGGCGGCGCTGACTGCCATCTTGATGCACATTTTGGAGAAATCTCCATGGGATGCTTCCTTTGATCACTATGATTTCCCCACTGTGTTCATGTGCATTCTGCGAGCTTGTATGTGTAGTTTTGCTCTGTTCAGGCAGCTAGTGGTTGGTCCATGTGTCTGTTTATACAAATGTACATGTGTCCACTGAGTTTTCAAGTATCTGTCAAGATGTCTGCTTGTGTCCCAGACATAGGTGAGTGTCTGAACCCACATGGATGCCTCACCACTCACCCCCTGCTGCTCCCTGTTTAGTTGAAAACAGGCAGTAACAGCAGGCTGTGAGTGTAGAGTGGTTGTTGTTGTTGTTTTGTGTGTGTGTGTGTGTGTGTGTGTGTGTAGGTGTGCGTGCGTGCATGCGTGCGTGCGTGTCTGGGGATGGGGGGGACTATTGTGTCAGTAATATAGGGGTGACATAATGATAGCTTGACATTGCCTTCACTGTGGGATCAACACAGATGTAGTGGAATTCCTATTTATATACTAATCGTTGGTTGAAGGAGAATGAATGACAAAAGAAGAAGGAAGTGGATAAAAGGATATGAAAAGAAACGTGGAGTTGATTCTGCAAGTTTTTTTTGACAGGAAATAAATAAGTGATACAGTCTGTTTAAGTCTGAAATCAAGTGGTCCAACCACGACTCATTGTAATCACTCTCAGTCAAATCTGACAAGGTGTGTCAATAATTTTTATCTAAGCTATAAATGCAGGCAGATTGGCAACATGTTGCAGTTAATCTGAGCCCCAGTGAGTGCAGCTTGTCTACGAAGTGTCTCTTTGAAGGGTTACTAAATATGTGTGTGTATCTATCTATCTATCTATCTATCTATCTATCTATCTATCTATCTATCTATCTATCTATCTATCTATCTATCTATCTATCTATCTATCTATCTATCTATCTATCTATCTATCTATCTATCTATCTATCTATCTATCTATCTATCTATCGATATATACAGCTGGATAGCGTAGTGGTAAGACTACACGCCTTTGGAAGAAGGCCTATGACTCGATGGCTTCCCTTTTCAGTACAAGCATTGCTTGATGCTGTGTAGATAATGATTCTAAACCTTTTTGGTGTGTCTCTTCTGTGGTAAAGTGCGGGTTATAGATCTGTGTGGTGTATGTATATGATTAAAAAGAAAAATTTTAAACTATAGAATTATTCTAAGCTATTTAAGCAGAGGAGCTTGCATAAGAACATGACGTGGTGCATTATCCTGCTAGAAGTAGTAATTAGAAGATGGTGGACTATAGCCACTGAGAGATGTCCACGAAAAACATTATGCGCATTATGATTATAACATTTATTATTATAACAAAATCTGCAAGAAAAGATTCCCAATACATTACACCACTACTGCCAGCAGCTTAGGCTGATTACTAAAGAGATATTGGCTCGGTGGATTCATACTGTTAAAATCAGACTTTGACCTTAGACTCTG
>VOQK01033904.1:14829-32398 GCA_015052645.1 Benitochromis conjunctus
AGACTCTGGAGCCTCAACAGAAACAGGAAATTAACACTCCATGTATTTTTTTTATCTTCAGTTCTTTTGTTTCACTGAAACTGTCCCCACTTTGTAACCCACCAGGCTCAAGGTAGGAATGGGTCAGATGATGTCCTGGTCTGGAAAGAGCCACTGACCTTTGTCATTGACAATGTTATGAATAAACTACATTGTTGTGATGAAAATCTCAGCAAATTCAGAACCAATATTCTTGGTGAATGTTGGACTTGTAACACTCTTTACATATTTGACATCTTTTACATATTTTGTTAAGATCTTTGTGCTTTCTCCTGGTGCCACCATTGTCTCTGGGTCTACATTTATTGTCTTTTTCCTTGTGTGGTTTTGTGAGAAAGCCATGGGAGCAGCACAGTCATGTGAGGAGGAAATGAGATGACAAAATGTGATCTAGTTCCCTTATTAGAAATCATTTGTTCTCTAATAACAGTAAAGAATAGAGCCTGTTAAGATCTGATATTTTGGGCTCATGTGAGCTGTTTGTGTATACCATAAGGTTGTTTTTATAATCCAACACACACTGTATTCCTCATAATTCCCACCACCACTTCTGTAATAACAATCTGACTTCATTGTAGCAGGTGTCAGACACTCCCTGAATGACACACTCACTGACACAGACACATGGTCAGAGCTTGCCATCTTATGGTCAGTGCTGTAATGAGAGCTGACCCTGACAAAGATACAGTGTCCAACCTGCATATTGCACACCACATCCTGCTCTCCTTGTCTGGTCTGTCTGCCCTCCCTCTCTTTCCATTATGCAGCCGTCACAGTCCTCCAAGATGACAATGACACCCCCACACCATCACCACCCGTCTCTTTTCAAACCTTGTCTCACATTCTCTCATCTTCCTATTATCGCTTCTCCAATAAGCCTTGAGGTCCAGCAGAGAGGAGGGGGCCGATAGGAGGTCAAGGCTGACTTTATTAAAACACGGTGTCTATTAATCTGTAGTCCAAATCACAGAGAAAGTGCAGGAGTGGAGGAATATAATAAAGAATGAAAAGGGCAAGGAGAGGCTGAGGTGGAATACAAGGAAGTGACGAGGTCTGAGAAATGAAAAGAATAATGGTTAGAAGAAAAATTATTTTTAAAAAACCTAGAAAAAGCAAGACTAGGGGATAAAAAAAGGCTATGGGAGCAGCTTTCCATCAAGCAAGGGCAAGCAGGGCTAGCAGTGAGTGTCTTGTAAAATCTAAAAATAGACAAAAATTAAAATGTACCAAAGTAAAGCATTTTTTTCCTTTTAACTCTGACAATGTTCCGTCATAAAGCCTATGTCATGCTTGTTTGCATCCATCCTTTACATCACTCCCATTTTGTGGCTTTAGTTGTCTCTGGAAGCAGAATTAATGCTGATTGATTACACAGCCAATAAAATATGTATTCGATTCTAATGGTTGTGTCTGTGTCCCATTAACAATGGCTTTTCAAGCTAAGAGGCCAGTAGCTTGCAGCTGGTTGTTTGCCCCTGCAGACACCTGTTTTTGACTGGAGACCAATGAGAGATTGGGCAAGTTGCCACTGACTCTTCTTTCTCTGCACTGAGATCAGTTACTATGTGCACTTTGTGTGGAAATACAGCTAGCATGAGCGAGTAGATAAGCACTCTTATATATCATCATAACAGATGAGCTTTGTCCATCTTGTCAAATTTTTAATTGCTCATTTAACATATCAGTAATGAAAGTTTTAATGATGGAGAGCAGAACTCCTGACGTGTCTGGTCTAATAAAACAGGAGAGTTGAGCAGGTGTAGATTCTATCAACACTTTCAAATAAACATCTCCTAAAATCATTTGGTTGACTAAAAGTTTGACTAGTTGTTTTGCTGATACTTCACCTTAATTTTTCATGAGTATTTAATCCCACTGGAGATGTTGACACATCACACCATGATCAAGGCTTTTAATTCAGCTGTGATTTTTTTTAATGAATATATTTAATACTTATAGGCAAGTGTTTCTAATTTCATTAAAAATCTGCTGTGGAATTAACAGACTACAAAACCATGAATTTATAGAATATGATGCATTACGGTAGACTAAAGAGAATATAAAGTGTTTCAACCTTAAACATCTGCAGCAGTAATACTGATCCAAATAACACATATGAACATTTTTCTGCAGAATAAATCTTTTCAGTTTTGATACTTGCTGTAGAAATTGGCAGTAATGGAGGTTTATGTGTAATGAGGTATTTTCATAGTGTTTTATTGCTGCTTTTGCTAAATCAGTGGTTCCCAAAAATTTTACAGCTTCTTGCGATAATCAACTAATAGTAAATATTGAGATCACTTTAGTAGTGACAAAATTTTACAATTCTACCGTAAAGAATGGCTGCAGGGGTGCAGGGTTTCTATATATATTTATTGATTAATTGGAGGGACCTAGTCTCTGCTAGGCTTTCTATAAAACGTATGATGATAGTGTATGCAAATGCAATTAAACCCATGCAAGACATGTTCGTATTTTCTTTTATTTCTATCCTTTCCACTTTTGTTTTCATTCATCTGTGGACATAATTCCATAATTCATGAAAGCAAATTAATGAACACATCATCACTGCTGTGCCTACAGTTTAATAAAAATAAAACCATTGCTTAATTTAACTTCCTCACAGCTTCCAACCTGTATTTTTCTAGCTAATTGAATTGACTTGATTGCTCAGACTTATTTGGTGTAATTGGTTAGATTTTTTATTTATTTTTTTTTCAGCATGCAGGTTTATCCGAGTTAGCTAAACAAGGAGAAACAAGCCACTGGGCATTAAGAGGCTACTGGGTTCAAAATTTCTCTTGGTAAAGAAGTATCAAATAGATAGTTTAGGTGAATTAATGGGCTTAAATGTTATTAATAAACATAGTAGAATTTTCTTTTTCTGCACCACTTTCTAACACCAAGACTTAAAGAGCAGAATTTATGAATTTGCTTGCAGTATCAGTCATTTTCTCACCATAATTCCAAAACCTCTTTATAACACAGGAGACACAGTAATGTTGCCCAAAGAACAAAGGGGTGCAGTGACATTTGTAAATGAGATGGCTTACTGTACATTTCACAGTCTTTATACGGGTTACAGCACAGGCTAATTTCCAACTCTTTGCTAAGGTTTCAGCTTCCAAATCTTCGTTCATTGTATTTAACTTATAATGTGAACTCTGATGAAGAGGATGTAAATGGATATAAACCTCTGATACACTGTCCTTCCTTAAACGGCACTTTTTCAGCACAGTAATTATTTATGGATTTCAAATTCAGAGCACTATGCAAAAATGTTTTTCTTAGTTCTTGTTTTTGTTTGTAGTAAGTGCTTCTTTATGTTTGCATATGCCTCAAAGGCAGAGGAGATATATATTATTCTGAAGCTTTTGACTTTTGTATAAATTATTTGTAAAGAGAGTAATTTATATTTTCCATTCTGGAAGAAACACTCGTGTTGCATAGTGGAATTATTTTAAAAACTGTACTTCTTGTCTGTTTGAACATTCTTTTATATTTGGCTTAATGAATACAGTGGCATTAACTCTGTTTTTGTGTTTTTTTCATCTAAAAATAGATCATTATTAAAGCACAGCAAAGTAAGGCAATCTCTTTTCTTTTGTCTCAAACAGCATTCTTTTATAAAGCCATATTTTCTACTTGCCTTTCTGTAAACATTACCACACACAACTGACCCAGTGCACTAGTTTCATGTGCAAATAAAGTAGACTTGCAGGATGAAAGAGTGCTTCTTTGTTAAAATCTGCAACAGACGGTTGGAGTCAGGCAGTCAGCTGCCATTTTGAGTGAGGGCAGGTGGGGCAAGCTGCCATAATGACTGTTTGATGATGAGTCTATTTAATTATCATTAGCTTGAGCACACATCCCCATTCCCTTTATGGATCCCATGGAGGTAATCAGACAGGTTTTGAGAGGAACTTATGAGAGGAGTTAGAAAGGGGCGGGGGTGGACAAAAAAGAACAAAGGAAAGAAATGAAAGGGGGAATGGGTGAGAAAGGAAAAAGGAAGGAGTAGGAAAAAAGATCAATGAGATGAAAGAAAGAAAAGAGGAAGAAAGAAGATAGGATTAGGAGATTAGTCGGAAGAGTAGAAATTATAAGAAGAAGAAGGTGAGAAGAGAGAAAAAAAGATGAGGATGGAGATGATGGGAGAGGAAAGATGAGGAATCAAAGAAAGATGAGGGGAGAACGTAGGCTAGCAAAAGACACATGATGGGAAAAAAGGACAGAAAGAATAGAAAAGCACACGACTCTGAACAAAAAAGATAGACAGCTGAGAAGAAAAGCATACAAAGAAAAGACTGGAAGAAGGTATACAAAATCAAAAGAAAAAGAAGCAAATAGAAAATGTACAAAAATAAAAGGGATGACAGAAAGGACAATAGATCACGAAAATATGCCAAACAAACTGGCAGAGTGTCTGAGTGTGATTCTAATAATTAGACTGATTAAAGAAGTGGCACAGTGCGACTCTTCATGCTCATCATTCACCTAATTTACTACACTCTGCTTAGCTTACATGCCTTACAGGGTAACAAAAGAGACTCCCAGCAGCACGCACACATGCGCACACACACGCACACATGCACAGACACACACACAGTGAGCGTTTTGTTGCATGTGAAGAGCACCCACTTAACCTGATGCAACCTGATGTGGCCTACAGCTAAAAGGTGTTAATGACGTTTTTTATTTGTGTTTTTTTGTTCAGAGGTGTTGGTTAATATCTGGTGTCCTGTCTTTCCTAATAGACCGAGGAGAGAGAGCGTAGTAGTAGATCCTTTATGTTCTTGCAGAAGGCAGTTCCTCATACTTTTATACAGTGACTAAACTGTCAAAGTCCAGATGAAAATTCTGTACAAGTATTGGCTGTAGCCATGAGCAACTTGCAGTGCCTTTATTGGATTGGACATAAAAAGCGGCAGAGCAGACACTGTGAAAACACATCCAAGCACTCCACTCTTATGAACTGTCTGGATGCCGGAAGCTTCACCATGACTTTGAAATAAATTCAAGAAAATGGGATTGCTTTTTGTGACTTAAGGTAACTGGAACAGTATCAACAAAACAAGCCCTCCAAGGTACGTGCAAGGTGCAAGTAAAAGACAAAAAGAAGAGATTGCCATAAGGCCAAGAGCTGGCAGCCTGTCACAAACATTTCCTGCGACAAGCGGCTGCCGTCCCACTCTATTACAGTAATGCTTTACTAGCACACCATGCACAATTCACACTGCACTTATAAGGCCTTACTAGTACAGCATGTAAATGCAACAGTGCTTGAGTTTGTACAAAGCATACTTTTAATCTGAGAACCACCATAGCTGGCTCTTTTTAAGGGAAAGGAGAAGTGGCTTTCCTCCAGGCTCCTCATTCATCTGAGGTGGGGTGAGGAGCACCAACAGCCTTTTGAACAAAATGAATAAATGCCCTGTTATTTAGAATACCAAGGGCTTTTTCCATTTTTGTTCCTGTATGTTGCTATTTATAATACCAGTGCAGGTAAATGCACTGATGCAGGTTTTCATGCTGTTTTTTGGGGTTCTTTTTCACCACTACTTCCTATTGATTCTCGGTAATCCACTAACAACTGTTTACTGTAGAGGAGAGCGCTAGAGGCTTTACATTGTGTTAGCCCACGCTTGGATGTGCCGCACTGCACACAGGACCATCTATCTTTCCTGTAATACACGAGTCAGCCAGAATAGCAGTTTTATTTATTATTTTTTATATTATTTATTTTTTGTTTATACGGTATTGAAAAGCTAAACCACAGAAATATTGTACACAGTCTATTATGGTCATATTCTGAGGCATGCAGTCCCGGGGATGATTAAATGGGCTTTGTGATTGTGATTGAAAGTTTCTGTGTATATGGTGTTGTATGTGGATTTGTGTGCGTGCGTGCGTGCGTTTTTGGTCCATTGTCAAAGTATGGGAACGTGCTCCCATTGCCTGTTGCCTCTGATACACTGAGTTAAATAGCACAGCTCCCTCGATCTTTGCGTGCCAATAGAGAGAAAAAGAAAATGTTATGTAATGGCCATAGTTTCATAAAACAGATCTAAAGATAACTGTATAGCCAACTTATGTCACAAATAAAATGGTAGAACATTTTAAAAAGCAGCAGTGAGAGCCCTGGGAGGCACAGCAAAAGAATTGAAATGGGGAAAAAAATGCTTTATTTCTTTATTATAGAGCTCTGCTGGCATAGTGTTACATAATTTATTGTTATCCCAGCTTCTGCCTATCTACTAGCCCTGTATGCAGCCCATTAGTTCAGGTTCTCTATGAAACAGGCCATTTTACCTCCAGACTCTTTAAGACACCTCCTCCATGAGCTTCTACTGATATGTAATTTTTCTGAGACTGCCCTCTGTTAGATTTGCACTGGAAATGGAGGCTAAAAAGCCAGAATACATCCATATATGTTTGAACTAAAATGTAAAATATGCAAAGAATCCGTGAACATTTTTGTCAAACAACCGTAGTTCCATCCATCTGTCGATCTGCACACGGGTCACCAGCCTGTTGCAGGGCCACACCTATGTGCAGTTTAAAATCTCCAGTTTACCGAACACCACTAAATGCTTGTCCTTGGACTGTGGGAGGAAGCTAGAGTAAACTTACTTACGAAGTGTGTGTGACAGATGATTACTGTGGAATCGATCAGATGTTAGTTTAATGAGGTAACATTACAACGGGGGCATTTATATTATGCATCAAACAGGTTCACTTCAAAGTCCTCTCTATCCTTTATCAATAAAAACAGAGTTCAGAACTTTAGACATAATCCAAGGGGATAAGTTACATGTATTAGGTCAGAAAAAAAACGTGTGCAGCATCTGAACAAACATGACACCTCAAGTTTTTTTTTCACAAGAGTGTTGTCATTCCACATGCCTTATCAGGCAATTTCATACAATTCAACAGTCTCGCTGCCTCTGGTTCAGATCCAGCGCTAGAGCCTCTCAGAAGGGATGCTGGATTTACCAAGTGCATATCTAGCTTCCTTGGTGCTATGTTAGGATTATTCAACTAAAGGTCATAAGACTGGTAGCTCATGATACCACCTTTTGAAATGCAGTACAAAATCTTAAACCAGTACAATTCATTCTTCACAGTTGCATATTGTGATGGTTGTCGCAAAGTCTCACCCGTGTACCTCGACATAACATTTGGGAACCACTGTAGTAGGTGGAGGGAAACATCCAGTAACAGTCCTCAAAGTATTAGTAACATATTGATGTCATTTCAGTTCCTGAAATTTTTTGTTGGAAATTGATTTTCAAACACTCACCTTCCCTTATATTGTTCCACTGGTACTCAGAAAAGCAGCATGACCTTGTTGCTTTCAGATTATAGTGCATGTACATGTGTAAAATAACCAGTCACCTGCTTCATGAATGTTAGTGCATCTTATTTTACATACTATTTTGCATTTTATTTTGTTAAAACTTCTGATGGCCATACAAATGCTCAACTGTCTTTTGTTCTAATAATTCCGTTTAGATCGATTCGCCAGCCAAGAGAAAAACATTTCGATAAAATCCAGACACGAGCTCTTCAAACAAGAGCTTCCAAACAAACGGGCGAGTCATTACATAATGCAATCCACACACAAAGGTTTCAGGCCAGCAACAAATAAAATCATTTAAACTAACATCTTTGATCTGCTACATGTTTTAGGTTTTAAAATTGCACTATAAAAATGACTGCTTTCAATAAGATGTGAGATTGCCTTTTTCATTCAGTCTGCATTTTCTACAGCCTTAAGTGTACTGCACATTTGTGCAGAAAGTACCCACTGTGCACACTACAATGCTGACGTGTATTTAAACTTGATTTACAATCTATCTTCTTTTAAAACAGTGTTAAAACAGTTTATATACCCAAACCTTTAAATGCGAAACCACCCTATACCCTATACTGCTGCTTCTTCAAATGCTGTTGTTGACACTTGCATAGTGACATTAACAGCATTTGAAGAAGCAGCAGTATTTGACACCCTAGGCTGAGAACATGTCCATTACCTCTTACATTATATACCAAACTCGTTGTTCTACATAGCACTTGTGTAATTTACCATTTACCACCAGGATTCACTTTCATGGTAACTGATGTCACAAGTCCTGGCCCTTGTCTACAAAATTTAAATTTAGGTGAGCTCAGACAAACTTCCTCTTTAGTTCGATATGAAAAAAGCACTGCTGTCTTAAACTTTGCACTTATATGATATTTTCCACACTCAAGCAGACCAAGAATACTTAGACAGAAGTGTCAGTAGCATACTCTGATGAATGAAATAAAAGAATTCAAGAATTTTTTGTTCTTTGAATACGCCGTCCCTTTACAGTATAATGAATCAACGAAATATATAATTAAAAAGGACATTTCTTGCAGTGTAATCCTGCATTGTTTGATTTAAAGGTTGAGGCTGAAGTGTGTTGATCCTTTTTGTTGTAATCCATTCATTGTTCACAAACTTTTTTGATGGCACTGTCCGAGAACAATGCTCTGCTCTGCATTCTCTTCCTTTTGTTTAGAAACCATGAACTGCGTTGTTCATTAAACCTAATTACACCCTGAACTTTGAAGTGGATACATAAATTAGTCCCTGCTCAGCCACTACCTATAGCTTTGAGCTTTGATGCCACTGAGCCTGAGACACAAACTGATTACTAATGGAAATGTTGAAGTAAGATACAGATATTCTTCCTTCCCATGGGGCAACTTGTGAGTGAATAAAATTAGCAGCGCAAAGACAATTTCCACTCTTTGCTCACATTGGCAGCTTTGCTTGTCTGCTGTCTTAACCTGCATATTGTCACTGCTACCTCATTCGGACGAGCAGGCAAATAGAGAAACAGCAGCCAGAGACACAGAGGAGAGACAGAGAAGCATTATCAAAGTCAAGGGTGAAAGGTCAATAAAAACAGATGGTGCTGAAAAGCCACTTTTTCAAGCCTGCACTGGTGCTCTTAGAAAGCAGAGAGGTCAGTTTTACCTCCCATCGTCTTCCAGTTTTCCATTCTTGTCTCACAAACCTTACACAGTCCATGTTGACAAATCAGATTCATGATGGCAATAGTCAAATAGTAGAAGATGTATTTCAATACATCTAATTCATCTAATTGATGAAACTTGATGAAAACTTTTGCCTTTTTGTTTGTCCTTTTTTAACCATAGCGCAAATAATTATAATGGCTGTTTGTTTGGTGAGGCATGAAAATTTAACAAGCCAGGATTTTGTTTGCAGCCCAACTTCAATCTGAAGTACTGGAACAAGCATCTAGTCTGTCCACATAGAATGATGATGGCATGATTTAAAAAAGAGAGATTGGATGCATAGGCTTAGGATTGATTGGGGTTCCTCCTCAAGGAAAGTTCAAGCATCAGGCATTTCATTTCTTGCATTTTGGACCTTCTGCATCAGTGTATGGTCTAATTTTCTGTTTATCAAAAGTAAAATACAACAACAAGGCATCTGTTGACAGCAAAATATATAATAGAATAAGGAGCAGTGAAGCTCTGAGATATTGTGTGTTGTTAATAAAAAAAAATATCCTCAGCATTTTTTATTTACTCTTCCGTTTGTTTGTCTGGATTCAGATGTGAGAGTCAGAGTATAACAAGTTGACAGTTTCATCGGCCTTTGTGTCTGTTGTTTGGGGAAGAGTCCTGGTAAAATGTGAATGTGTTCACTATTCACATCAATGAGACATTTATTTGTTTTATTTCTATCAACCCCTTCACTCTAATAACTCACATCTCATTCAGCAATATTTTTGCCTTGTTTCAAAACTTTCCTCTTGTCTTTGTGGCCAAACAGGTCAGTGGTTGTTACGTCTGATCATAAAACATTGCCCATGTGGGTATCTGCAAATTTCAAGCTTTAAGGTGGTAGTCACTTGGTTGATGTATAGGAGTCAGTGACGCTGGTGTTTCCAGTTCATAGTAGGCTTGAGCCCTGGTGGTTCATGGGTTGTTTGTGTACATCCAAACAATTTTCTTGACTGAGATTGACAACCTGAGTCTTTTTCCAGACCCTAGCAAAGTGGTGATGCATTCAAATAATAGATACAATTGTTGTCTGCAGTTTAGAAAGGTCCAAGAGAACTTCTGAACTAGTGCCCATTGTTCTCAATACTGGTCAGTTCAATGAGTGCAGTCAAATAATTCCTTTTTATTTTGGCAACGAGAAACTACCAGTTGTAGTCATTTATGATTATTACTGAAAAGTTTATAGGTATTGGATGTAGTCACATTAAAATATATTTTTGAAATTTCAGCATGTCTTGTGAAAAGTGAATCTATTGAAACATTTGAGCCTCTATGTATAATTTAGATCCTTTCTGGATTAGAGAAAATCCTAAATGAATTCAAATTTGTGCACCTAATTCTTGTTTTTTGAAGTTTTATTATGGAAAAATAATAGTTCAAAAAATCAAAATCCCCCAAATTATCATGACATTTATACCAATTAAGAGTGTATCGTCTTTGTGCTGGGCGGGGTGGCTCAGTAGGTAGAGTGCTCGCCCCTGGATCGGAAGGTCAACGGTTCGAATCCACCCAACGGCTACCCTGAGGTACACTTGAGCACCGTACCATCCCCCACATACTGCTCCCCGGGCGCCAGATTGGTGGCTGCCCACTGCTTCACTGAGTGTGAATGGGTTAAATGCAGAGACTAATTTCCTACGGGATCAATAAAGTATACATTATTATTATTATTATTATTATGTAAATTTATGATAACAACTGTATATGTACAGTTGGACTACAGTAAGATTAAATCAAGTGTGTTTGTTGTGTGCAACACTACAATAATACTGTGTTTTCTGTAAGAAATCTGCAAAGTTTCTGCATCTTTAAACAGCCTCTTTGCTCAATTTTCCTGAGTTATAGCTTGGATTTTCAAGATTTACATTTCTCCTGTATTTTAGAGGTTATCAATTCAGCATGTTAACTTTCAAAGATCTTATACACTGCTCCAAGAAGCATGAATATTAACACAGTAGTCTTGCAAGCAACAGCACTTTTTAAGAGCCATAGCACCCACATGCCAGGAAGCCCACACACAGGGTACTTTATGGCAGATCAGATACTGATACTGCATCCTACAGACTCAGAACAACTCATACTAATGAAACAAATGTGATGGCAACAAACCATACCATAAATGTAAGGTACAAAGTTTTTTGCAGAACTGGGTGACAGTGCAGTAGCATTAAGATGCTAGATCATACTAAATGAAAGAGAATAATTCTTTCTAGCAGCATGAGGTTGTAGCCAGAAGTTTTTATAGTTATTTAATCAGTTAATAACAGAGACCAATCATTTCATTGGTTTCAAAGACTTTAACTATATACATACATATGGCTATAAATTAACATCTTCCCATAATCCATCAAATTCTACTTCTGCTAACATTCCCTGTTAGAATTCTAGTTTACTTGGAATATTAAGCACTGGTCAACATCCTGATGCAGTTTTTTTGTATGTATGTTGAAGGGCAAGAAAAAGACTTCAGCATAAGAAATGATTACAGCCTGAAGTTGTGTGGCAAGAGTTTCCAAGGAGTTGCTGTTGGCTACTAACAGATGGACCATAGCCTTTGTGTTTTCCTGAGAATTCATGCATGCTCATGCATGCCAATTCTTCTTCACATTCTTAAAAAACACAACCTGCAGTTTACTAAAACTGCCCGTATAGGTTGTGGTTTTTTTTTTGCTTGTTATTTCTTTTATCTTATTTTACCTGAATCTGCAATAATTTGGACCGTTTACCAATCACAAGAAATTGTAAGAAATCCCCTATTTCATATTGTTAATGATCTGCCCTGCACAGGAAAAATCCATTTCAGTCATCTGTTATGAACTGATACTTTTTGATGGATGATACATGATTGTTAATATTTGCCACATCAGTCAATAAAGCAGGAAGGCGTTTTTCACAGTAAATATTCTTCATGCTATACACGTTGTTATATAAATAGACACTCTTCTTATCTACTTTTGCATGCAGTAACAGCGATCGAGAGCTGTGTTAATTCAGCATAGGTCAGTGTATGAATTCTGATTAGGTCTGACATTCTCATTATAAAGTGTTACCAGTCTGTCTCTGTCTCCCTCGCCCTCTCACGTTACCTCTCTTTCCCTCATACTGTCCCTCCACCTTTGTAATAAACTCACTGTGTGGTTGGGTTCCAGTAAGTCATCCGAGCTCCGGTCAGAGCCAACACAAAACAAACACCCACACTAAATATCACTTCATTGACTCCCACTTGCTCTCCTCTCCTCTTTGTCTGGCTGCCTCATAGCGCGGCCAGGAGTTTTTGTCTGCTGCTGGATAAAACCTGGGCCAGCACAGAGAGGCAAAATGGAGTGTTTTATCAGAGTGTGCCAGATTAGAGTGCAAGCACATGTGAACGTCTGTGGAGGAGCGTTTCATACACTGATGGTCTTGCAGCAAGCCTGGTCTTGTAAAGTTCTATGTGTGGAGGAAAGAAAAATTGGAATTTTACTGTCTCAACAGGGTCCTTACTGGAAACCCAGTTTCTGCAGATATTTCTAATTTCTCTGATCTTTTAAGTCTTGACTTATTGTTGCATACAATCACTTCAGCAACTGAAATTTGAACTGACAAAGGTGCATTGTTCTTTTATCTCTCACACATGCTCACAGCCAGTATTGGGATGGTTACTTTTAAAATGTATTCCACCACAGATTACAGAATACATGCCCCAAAATGTAGTTTGTAACTTATTCCGTTAAATTACTCAATCTGAGTAACGTATTCAGAATACTTTGGATTACTTAATATATTGTCGCGTTTTTTACAACTACATGAATTTACTATTGCTGTGTGATTTATTACTATTAATGAAGGCTACCCGCCACTGAGCTAACATTGTTAGCTGGCATTAGCTGAGGTTAGTTCATAGACTGTTTTCAGAACTGCACATGATTATTTGCAGCTAGCAGGTTGTTAATGCAGCCTTCATTATTAGTAATAAATCACACAGCAATAGTATATCGAACATACTGAAGCGGCACATAACCCAGGTAGCTACCACAACTAAAACAAGGTAGTTGCAGTAGGCTAACATTAGTTTTTAAAAAAGAAATTACTTCCAGATGTTTCTTCAGAGTCTTTTGACACTGAGAGCAGCTTCATTGCTGGCAAACAAAGTTGAATGGTCAGATTTTGCCCATCCCTTTCTTCTTTAAATATGAAGTGTGTTGGAATTTCTCTGTTGTGCTGGCTCCGGGTACATTGTATAACTGACGCCACCAACATTAACAGGAAGCTTACGCCTCTTATTTCGTGCTTTGTTTGGGTTTCCGGCAATGCGTGGAATTACCAAAATTAGCAAATCATAAACATATGAAACAGGAAATGACCACCGCGTAATCCATTTATTTCAACAAAGTAACTGTATTCTAATTATCATCTTTTTAAATAGTAACTGTAACGGCATACAGTTACTCATATTTTGTATTTTAAATACTTAATGCGGTGTCGTGCCAAATTAGGAATCCCCGACAGAATTTCCCCTGCGTCGGGAGCACACACTGGGCTGTCCAAATCACGGACAAACAGTATCCCACATTCTTGATTTTTAGTTCACAAACACTTCATGTAATGACTAACTACTCCTGAAATTTTGGAGATTTTAGCTCTTTATACAGTAAAGTTACAGTGGGATACAAATAATATCAGGCTGATCCTGCCACAATTCGTTCCCCCTGTCCAAATCACGCACTAACAGTATCCCACATTCTTGATGTTTAGTTCACAAACACTTCTTATAATGACTTACTGAAAGTTTGGAGGTTTTAGCTCAGTACATTTCTGTACAGTTACAGAAGGATACAAATAATTATCAGCCAAAATGTCCTTAGTTTATTGAAATAATCCCGTCCGATAACATGTGAGAACAAGAAATGTATCATTTTCTGTTGTAACCCACATACTCATGTCAAAGCTCATGTAACGATACTCATTTTTCACGTTTTTACTAAAACAGTTCACTACTTCCACATCTAGTTGGTTGCAATGGACGCAGAGTTAATTGGATCGGCTCTCCCTGCCCAGCGAATGCTCCCGGCGCAGGGGAAACAAATTCTGCTGGGCATACCTACCATGGCACGTATTTCGTTACTCCCCATCACTGCTCATAGTTTTAGTTTATTCTCAGCCAGGCTACTTTTGCTTTAACTTTCTCAGAAAAATCTGTTTTTTGTCTCATTGTCCAGAGGTTTGAACTGATAACGTGGCATGGAAGGCTCACGGGCCAGATGCAGAAGGAGAATTGCAGCTCAAAGTCATTGAGTGAGAAAAGCAGGACGAGGAAAACAACAATGACAGGTTAAATACGGTCAGGAGCTGGAGTAGTAGCAACAGCAATACTGCAGAATTTCACCACTGTGGCTGCAGTCATAAGCCAATCAAGAGCAGACAAATATTATTAGTATACAGCGTGGCTCACACTGTTTGAGAATATGAACTCCTCCATATCTGTCACAAACAAATTTACATAAATCAGCTCTGTATAACTATAATTAATTTAATAATAACTGTTCATAAATTAACTGTATAACATCCCCTGACAGTGCTGGGGAAATGCCCTGGGGCTCAGAAGGTAGCAGCACCCCTCCAAATTACCAAATGATCCACTGTATGTTTGTGAACCAAAATCTAATACGGTATACATATTCCTCTTCAATTGAATTTTAGCTGTGAATCTTTACTTAATCATTTTTGCTCAGTTTATAAATTAAAAACTTTACTAAAGGTTTTGATGCCAGATGGATGTTTTTGATGGAAAAACTTGTATTACCTAACCTTGCTCTTTGTCTCTCTGTCATTTGTCCAAAATGACTGCCAACCTGTTGACCATTAACTATGGACCAATTTGTTTTTCTTTGATGCCATTAGAAGTCCATTAGTGTAGCCAATTAATAAATTGTGTTTAGCAAACCAAAGCCAAAAAGTGGTACTCAGAAAAGGAAGGAGTGAAGACAGCATGCCATCCAAACTTTGCATTTGAACAGTGTAGTCAATGACTTATGCCACAGTTGTTCCACCTCTGCCTATGGCACATAGCTAATAAGGTCGTTTGGCTAAGCATACTTCCACATTGTAAACAAACGTGCTATGCTACTCACTCTCACCTGGCAAAAACTCACTCAAAGGCATTTAAATGACAGTTGGTGAAAAGAGGAAGATAAATGGACCAGGTCAGATGATTATTTAGCTGTTTTATAGTCACTCAAGTGAAAAGATGTCTTTTTGTTTGTTGCTTTGATGTGTTTGTGTGTGTGTGTATATATACCTGTTTAGGTGGAGATATAATCTGAATTTCAGGAGCAGGACCACACCTCATTCACGTCCCTTCCGGCCCCAGTCTATATATTCACCAATACCTGCTGTTCATCCCCCCCCCAAACACTCACTGAGCTCATCAGATCTGCTGCTTACTGAAAATAAATTATTTTTAATGGGGAAAATCTGCAATTGCGTTCAGCAAGAAAGCTTGTATTTATGTAAACAGTGGTGTTTGTGCTGCTGTAGCTGGTATTTGGTCACCACTCACTTCATTTTGGTTTTTTGTGGCAGAGCTAAATTGTGTCAACAAGAGAAGAGAGCCACAATAGTTATATTAGTCATGCTGGTCTTGTACTAGACTGTAATAAGCTTTAGTTTTCAGATACTTCAATTGGACAGAGGGGTGAAATATCTTCTTATAATGTCTTAATGCTCGCAGATTGCAGCACATCTACACACGTGTACCAGATTCTCAGTGGGAGATGTTTTGATGGTTTGCTAAATGCTTGGTCAGTTCTCTTCCTGTCTGTGTTTATTTTTGCACTCCTGCAGACACTAACATCCCAACCAAGCCACCCTTTCCTTACTGATACAACTCTTCATACAGGCTATTTGTGTCTGGGAATGAAATGCCCTCTTTTCACTGTCATAGCTTTTTCTGATCAGAAAGTAATTAGAGGACATGTGCTGTCTTTAAAATCAGAATGGAAACAGTTTGGTGTGGATTTATAGTCTGACTAAAATTATTGTCAATCTGCACTTTGGTTCATATTCACATAGATCTGGTTTCTCTTCAGTGGTATGGCAACTGCTAAAAAAAAATCTTCTCTTGTCTTCTATTTTGTTTCTGTACCCTGCATTAACAGTTTTTCAAAATGAAAAAAAAACCCCACATTTATTAACTGCATCAAAGCTCACATTTGACAGATTTCAGATGTGTTTTTACCAGATCTGTCTCTGGTACAGCTTAATGAAGTCTAAATCAATATCTCAGTACATCTCGGTAACAGCTTGTGCTGTGACTGCAACAAGAATCGTATTTTTTCATCTTCATTTTCATCTCTTTTTTTCCCCACGCTTTGCTAGCATACAAGTACACTGATTCAGATCAACCCTGTGTGTGTTGCATCAAACCAGTGCCGATGAGTTACCAGCAGCCAAGTCCTTTTTTTGATTTTTCTGTCATCAACCATGAAGACAGAGCAGGAGTTATCCTCTAAAAACCACAGCACTGGAGGTGAAGCTGAGGTCTGAAGTGCTAACAAAATGCATTTAGCTGTCTAAACATATTAGATTTTGCAAAAGATATCAAAGATTATTTTACTACACTGTTAGAAACCTCATGTAAGCTGTGGTAGCAATCCACTGCACTCTCCCAGATTTTGATAATGTAAGTTTCTACATTGTACTATACCACAAGTTTTATACTCTCCAAACACTCTTGCTTAACTTACAGCAATATAGTCATCTAAAACTAACAAATACACACTTGACTTATCAGTGACAAAATGCTTGCTACAAATATAGTCATATTGTGGTTAGGATCCTGCACATCTTCTTATTCATTGGGTCCTCCTGCTGGACAGTCTGAGAGCTCTGAGTCCTTTCAGTTTTTATTTCTGTTTTTTTTATTTTTATTTCTGCTATGAAACTTCATCCAGCACAATATGAAGGGCCATACACTGCTTTTACATCTGAACATGTATACTGTACATAATAAAATGTCAGTTCTGCTTGTCTGCAATTAAATATGAGACTATTTTTCCGCTTTTACAGAGGTGTACTCTGGAGAGCACTTGACATTTATAGGTTTGTAAAATGCTACCTTAGACCATAACCCATAATAATAAATGGCTTTGCGGCAAGTCCATGATTTTTTTTTCTTGCAAGAAGTTATGTATTTTCTTTCTCTTTTTTTCCTTTTTGTGTTTGTTTTTATATATACAGTGTATCCTGCCAGAGAGTGTTGGAAATCTAACATTCTGTCTTATTT
The DNA here is from genome assembly GCA_015052645.1 of Benitochromis conjunctus. Classification (NCBI taxonomy): domain Eukaryota; kingdom Metazoa; phylum Chordata; class Actinopteri; order Cichliformes; family Cichlidae; genus Benitochromis; species Benitochromis conjunctus. Next base: position 32,198 of record VOQK01033904.1, read on the forward strand.
TATTTCATAACTGAGGTATGTGCAGATATTCCTCATACAGTCTAAACTTTTTGGAAATGTTAAAAGAAAGTAAACTGCATGGTTATACCTGACCGGCTACTTCTTCTCTGCCTGTTAAATTTCCTCTACAGGATGTCAAACTCACTTTTTCCAACTGCGTATTCATACAATCGATTCTAAGGACCAGTCTGTTCAGGATAT
>VOQK01033910.1:0-12797 GCA_015052645.1 Benitochromis conjunctus
TTAATTAACAGAGCTTGTTTTTCACAAAATGTTACTCCCTGATTCTACCTTTGAAGTCTCAGTGCGCCTTCCTCCAAGGCCAGGATGTGATGAGATTAGCTGTATCCACAAACTGTCTAGCAAGTGCCTGAAAACAGTTCTTGTGGGCAGATGCTTCTTATCAGTCCGTGTAGCTGAATGCTTAGCAACTGTGACGTATGTTATCATTTGTACTTTCATGAATGCTTGACAATAAAAGGGGTGCAGCACGGAGAGAAGATTGAAGATGAGGTTGGCTCGCTTACCGACTTCACTTCCTGGGTGCCTGAAAAATCAAAGCTTTGTCTGAGTCTTGTTTCTGCACAGTTCAAAGGTCTGTTCCAGCGGGGTCTATGCCTAGATAGACCCATCAACACCACTGGTTTGGCTGCGTTGCTTTCAGTCTGTGCTGAAGTCTCTATGGTTTGTGTTTTCTTTCTCTCAACATATTGTAGTTTTATCTTTGTAAAACCAGTTGCTCTGCTGCTAATAAACTAATGCGTGTTTGTGAGCGGTCTGATGCTGCCAGTCCTTTCTAGTGAATGTTTGCAGACAGACCAGGAAGCCCTGGGTTGACTTATTAGGTAACAGGTCTCCTGACTGCTTACCCCAGCTGCTGAAATTAGAGTAAATGAAGCCACATGGGTATCCTCAAACTACTACTCTACTTTTTACAGGCTTGTATACGACAGAGTTCATTAGGAAATCGACAGAGATTAAAATGCTTTCAATTCACAGATGACTTGAGTCACCCTGAGTTCATCTACATGCTGTGTTTTGCAGGTGGTTTGTTATTTCAAGAATTATGTATGATTGTAGATGTTTTGGTGCCACCTAATGGTAACTTAGACTACTATCAAAGATCAACATTGGTACCAAGGTTTACGAAGGACCTGGGACTATCTGTAACATAATCATCATAATAATAGTTACTGAAATGTACTTCAGTACTTTGTTCTTTACTTTCACGTATGTAAGATACACTCAACTTTCTTTTTTATGAAAGGGAAAGGAATATAAAAAATGGAGTAGTTTCGAGTGACACACTGTGTGTAATTGCCCGTTTTTCTTTTCACACCATAACCTGATGATATTCAAAAGCACAGAGTGGAACACAAGCTGAAGTGTGGACATTTATTTTGGCTTGAGTCACAGAAGGCTTCATGAAAGGCAGCAGTTACACAAGATAACCTCTCCACCAGGAAGAGGGGATATCTGTGGTAATATATGTCATCTCAGTATGACAAACATTTAGTTTCACTATTTATTCCTGATTAATATTTAAACAGAAAGTAATAATATTTAAAATTGGTAATGAAGATGTTTTCCTGATAGTTTTCTTTTTATGATATCAATATCATTGTCCGTTTTGAAGACTGCAGATGTATTTTCTGTGCTTCTCTTCACGGTTATCAGGAAAGGTATATTTGTGGATTGCATGCATGGTGCCTTCTCAGTTTATTTCTTTTCGTTCTTTTTCTCTTTCTGATTTTAGGGCACACATTACTGCTCATAAAAGAAGATCACTTTGCATTTTAAAGTCAGCCTATCAGCTCTTCCTGCCTGCTGAGGCCTGCTGCCATTAACGTTCATGCAAAGTGTCCCTGATAGGAAAGCCACTTTGTAGAGACAACCGAGCATACGTTACCAAACCTTTACTTTACCCACCCCCCTCCTGCCCAAAAAACAAACAAGAAGTGACTCAGTGCAGTCAGTAAAAACATAAAGCTTGTTGGACAGGAACTATGTAACCAGTAGAGGAAGTAACACTTAATTAAAAAATAAACAACAAAACACTGATAAGAACAAGATGAACCGTATCACACAATTGCATGTTTTGCACAGTTATATGTTTGTATAACATCAACTCTTAGAATAAAGCTTTACAACATATCTTGGGGAGGAGTACAAAGACATTTCCATGTGGATGTACGCAGGCACACGCTGATAAAATAAGAGCAGGAAGTATTCAAAGACATTAACCGCTCAACCAGGAAACAGTATTTCCTTGTAGGGCTGAAAAGTCTGGCTAAGTAATTTGCATGTCCCTCCTTTTCTCAGTCATGTTTACAGTGTGGGAAGAGCACTTAATGAAAAGTGCTCTCTGTGCTGATCCAGTTGTGGGCTCCCACTGTGGAAGAACTGTCCTGGTGCTGGTTTCACAACAATGTGAAGCCTGAAATTGCTTCAGTCACACTGGTAAGTCATGCGTACATCAGTTTATAATTTTGTTTTTTTGTATACTTCATACTGATGTTTTGAAGATTCTCTCTGCAGTTGGCGCCATTCTACCTTCCTTTCATGGCGTTTGAAGGAGCTGCCGCCAAAAGGGCCAAACTCATTGCATCCAGGGTCCACTGGGGACACACGGGCCTATGTGTTTCCTTTATAGACCAGGACACTCACAGTATGGAAACTAAGTAGATGCACTTTACATATCAAAATGACAGGATACTAGTTGTTCTCCAACTTTATTCTCGTTTGCTTAAAATGTCATGTTGCTAATCTAAAAATAACTAAAGATAAATCAGAATAATAGTTTTCCACAGTTTGCTAGTGTTTTCATTACTTTTATGACATTTAACCCACAATGCTTCCAACTTGTTTCCAAAAACTGCCACATGCTTTTTATTGTATTAGAAACTATTTCTAATCGGGGGTTCGAATCCACTGAACTGCTTCCCCTCCCTCTGAGCAAAGTACCGTCTCTACACTGCTCCCCGGGCGCTGGATTCATGGCAGCCCACTGCTTCACTGAGTGAATGGGGCAAATACAGAGAAGAAATTTCCCCCTGTGGGATGATTAAGGGATTCTTCATTTTTATTTTATTTAAAATGACCGTGTCAGTTCAACTCTTGCTGTTACGGTGCTTAGCAGAAGCTGCTGTCTCTTTGTGTTTACTGTTAGTGGTTGATTGTCAGTGGTTTCTTTATAATTTACTTGTCCACCACAGGAAATCCAAGTCACGACAGTATTGGGAAGTGGCTCAGCACCAATGTCACTCAGTGAGTATCAAGGCATGAATATAGACTGCTTTGTCAGTGTAAACAGTCAGCAAGATTACAAAATACCACTTTATTTATTTGTATTTTTGTCACATTTGAACTTACCACCCATCCAATATCATGACAAAATGTATAATAGACACACCATTTCACGCCTCTTCTAAACACGAAACAGGCATGCCTGCAGGAGTTGCATTATCAGCAGGGAGAGATCATATATTTAAAGCCAAGAAGTCAGTAGTGAACAAAAAACATGTGGAGTACAATCCAGGGTCCTCATTGTCAGAAATCATTAAGCAAAGGGGCTAATATGTATATACATGTAAATGTGTTAATAATGTCTGTATAATAATAATAATAATGTAATAATGCTTTCCCGCTGTTATTTTCATGTTGGCATGAAAAAAATATCTCCCTCTGCTGGCACTGCAACATACTGCAACTTCTCCAAGTGTGTCTATTTCATGTTTAGGAGAGGCAAAACATGAAATAGACATGGTGGACCGGTGTGTCTATTGCACGCTTGTGTTTATCTGGTCACACCCCCAGCTGGTTTGTAATGATTCATAGAAAGTGAGAAATGTAACATTTTGAATAATGTTGAAATATGAACTAAATCCTTGTATGTGAGAATGTATGTGAAGCCCCACTTTACTGATTTACTTGGCCTCATACTAATGTAAGAGGAAAGGTGATCATTGTAACCTTATCTGGTGACAATGACTTTATATGATCGACTTCCTGGTTTTATGCTGATGATTAAAATTTACCACGGTACTCAAAAAGTAATCGCACTAGGGTCAGTAGTTGGTATACTGTTAATTTAAGTTGCCAACAGTTTTATGTGTTCTCCCAGACAGTACAGACAGTTGTTGGTCAGTACTGTTTTTTTTTAATAGTTAATGAGTTTTAATTGGGGCACTGTGCCAAATTGTGAATTAAACAGGGCAAAAGATGAAATATCTAAGTCATGCTACTGATCGATATGATTTAGAGAGACTTACTTCCTAACATCATTGTTGTTCTGTTATCACTTTTACTAGTTAAGAATACATTGTAAGAAAGTTCAATTTTCCAGAATACTTTACATTTCTAAGGAATTAAACACAAATGCTTCCTGTGGATAGTAGTCAAATTTCATTTTGTGCATCATAGTTTTTATTTGAATTATTTGTTTAAATATTTTAATCAAACTTGTTACACATAATGAGAAGCATCCATATCTTCAGGTGTATTCAACCTCTTGACTAAAATGGAGTAAAACATTAACAAAATAATTTTGCAACAGAAGAAATGGTAAAAACCTGTATATTTGACTTCATTTTGCCATATTTTCCGAGGAGATGGAGGATGAAGATGGCGCATTCTGTTGCCACCCTCCAGACACAGTACCCAGTGTTTATAAAGGATGGTGCAGAGTACAATATTACTTTATACTGCCCACATTATGCGTATTTAAGTGGACTACATATGATGTAGCGTCTTGGTTTTATTTTATTACTGAAATAAAAATATAAATAATTAATTTTTAGCATGAAGACAAGCTGTAGGGTTATTTTAAGAGTTTAGAATATGGTAGGTGGTGATAGTAACCGTTCCCCTAACCGACTCAGTGTAATGTTCTCAGACGTGATGGAAACTTACCTCTCTGTGTCAGTGCTCGGTTCCTCCTTCTCATAAAATGTGACCTGTGTTTGCAGGCAAGATGCAAAGCAAGAGCCACTGCAGGAAGAAGCAGGTAGGAACAATGGCAATCCTTCTGCTTCTCTCTCGCCTGTAAGGTATTTCACGCCTTCACTCTGGCTCAACTGGATATTGTTTGATTCTTTGTGTGACTTTGTGTTACAGAGTGGTGAGTACACTATCTGCTTGGTTTAGACTGTTTCTGTAGTCATCTAGAGACCTTTTAAATGAGGCAGAGTGCTCCGCCTGCAAATACGAATAGAAAATGGTGGTTAAACTACATGTATTCTATCACATAGAGTATACAGTGCAAATCCTACACACAATAATACAAAGCTGTCTGATCAATAGATGTTGTTCCTGCTGTCTTATATGTTTTTATCCAGTCTATTTTAGATGATCCAGTCCAAAACATCCATTGCTCTTTAATGTTTTAATACGTTTTTGATACAATTATCACAATGCTTTTTATTGAAGACTAAATGTATAACTAAATTTGAACTAAAACTGAAAACCTGGTGGTTTGGAAATTAAAAGCTGTACCTACAACATGCATACATTTATGCATGTTGTTGTGGAGCAGTATGTATTATGTAACCCATAGCCTTCTTGCCCCACCCCATCCTGAGGCAAGCCTATTCAAACAGCATGCAAATAGTGGTTGAAAAAACCATGGGAACAACAAATGGTCCTTATGCATCTTTCCCGCTCCTGGTCCTCGCCCTGATAAAAAACATCCGAACTGGCTATTGTCTGTGTAACACAAGGCACTGTTGTTTCTTTGTTAGATGTGTTTAAAATCAAACCTCAGACTATTCTCTGTTTTACTATAAAAAGTCGCCCAGACCACAGTGATTTTTTGGTTTTCACAGAATGACGAGATTTCGGGCCACAATACCCAGAGAGAAAATATAACTTTAAGAGAATAACAAACACTGTTATGGTGCAATGGTCGTAAATTCCAGTATTATACAATAATCACAAATAAACAAATACAAACTTTTCTACTTACCTGCACTGGAGCACTGTATTTTAACAAGGTGTTATATATCTGAAGAATAATATATAGTACCACAAATCAGTGTCCCATTCTGTTCGTGTCAGATATTGTGAAGCAAATGGTTTGTGGGCAAGTCTTGTTTATGTTTGTGCTGTTTTTGGCCCATTAGCTTAGCATCTAATCGGTTAAAGGCAAACGTAATAGAGAAAGATCTTCTTTGTAGTGACATGAAAGTGAATAAAAAGTGAATGAAAAATATCCTAGAAGGCAAGGTATACATGCAACAACATAACCAAGTGGTTGGCATAGTATACAGAAACATTTGTGGTGGGTAAGGTCTGGAAGACCTGAGGTCAAAATGAGATATGTCCCCAAAGGTGGTTGAGAATAACTAAGATCCTGTGGGACTTTCAGACACAGACGGACAAAGTGCTAATGGCTAACCAACCAGACATACTGGTGGTGGACAAACAGAGGAGGAAGGTCGTAATCGTAGATGTAGCTATACCGAGTGATAGCAAGATCAGGAAGAAGGAACACACAAAACTCAAGAAATACCAAGGGCTGAGAGAGGAGCAAGAGAAGAGGTTGATAGTGGTCACTGTAGTAATCACAGCACTCTGGGCAGAGACCCCCAAAACGGGCGAGTGGTCCAGCAGATCTCTGGAATGACATCTGAGAAGAGCGCAGTGCTAGGAACACAAAGATACTGTGCATACTGCGATGCTTTTTCCTAAAAGCTAAAGACAACCTACTGGTCAAAAGTGGCGCAAGGAAGGGACAGTGGTGAACAAGCGAAAGGGTCATGAGCGGCCAAGGCTAATTAATGCATGGGGGGTTGGTCCGTATACAACAGACAAGTTTATATCTCAAATGGATGAAAACGTTAACCTTGGCAGAAAGTGGAAGAAGGTGACCTCATCGGATGAATCACATTTTTTTTATTTCACGTGGAAATGTGTGTAAAAGACCCAGCACCAGGATGCACTATGGGAGGAAGTGGAGGAGTCAGTGGGATGTTTTCGACAGTGTTCTGCTGGGAGTCCTTGGCTTCAGCCATCCATGTGTGGGTTCCTTTGCCACGTACCACTTACCAAAGCATTGTTGCACTATTTCATGGAAAGTGTATTCCCTGATGCCTGTAGCCACTTTCAGCAGGTCATTGTGCCTCAAAGCAAAAATGGTTCAGGAATAGTTTGAGGAGCACAACAAGTTTGCACTGTGGGTATGTGCTGGACAAACAAGTTCAATCCACGGAGGCTACACCCCACCATTTACAGGACTTAAAGGATCTGTTGCTAACATGTTAGTATCAGATGTCTCTGCACACCTTCAGGGGTCTAGTGGTGTCCATGCCTCACTGGACCAGGTCTGTTTTAGCGGCAAAAGAGGGACCAACCCCATATTAGGCAAGTGGTCATGATGTTATGCCTGATGATTATAACATATATATTTATGTTGTTTTTTTCAAATACAGTTCTTTAAGTAAAACACCGTTTATTTAAAGTACAGTTCAGTTTTACAGTACATATACATGTACCATGTTCAATTTCAAACAAAAAATTGATTATATTTAAATGACAATTAACCTTCTACATTCAAGGGGGGAAATAAACCTTTCAGCTTGACAGAAATAATGATTTGATTCATATTGCAATATATGGAAAACATGTAATTGTAAGATTTTTTCCATTTCGGCCCAGCCCTGTGAAAATTAACTGTAGAGATGTAGACATTTTTGTGTATGTGATTTCATGTTCCAATCAGTGAACCTGATTTAGTTTAGCTATACTTTCATCTTTTTATAATTTGTGTATTTGTTTGGCCTGCATGACTGAAATGGAAAATGGAAATTGCATTCACACAACACTTTTCTAAATGTCTACATGATCATTGAAAGTCAAACCAGACATTCTTACTGTGCTTTATTCTGTAAACACCTAACCTACCTCACATTGATGGCCAATTTAAAATCACCAGTTAGCCTTACATGCATGTCTTTGGACTGTGGGAGGAAGCCAGAGTACACGGGCGATGCTTGTATAGCATTCACTTTCTCTTGGGGTTGTCTGTATTTCTTACACACAACAGCCCCTGAAACTGTTGATGCAGATTGCCATCGTATCTTCTGCTTCTCATAATGCTGTAACCTATTTCCCCTTTAGGGCCTCTGCAGAGGAACCCCAGCAGTGACGATGACTTGGCGCTAGGCGTAGAAGGTAAATACTGTCATTTTCTGGACTTGTAAGGCAACATCATCAGCAGGGATTCCTTACACGCACACTTCCGCAAACAGACCTTGCAGTTTAGGAAAATCAGTCATTGATTAATCTTTCAGTGTATATCTTTCAACACCAGCAGAAAGTTGCCAGAATATCTTGTGTATTTATACTGAGGGATACAGAGTTGCAGTGGTGTGCAAGTTCACACTTCACAAGAACTTTCTCAGTTTTTAGCTCATAGAAATCAAGACAGACTTCCTCGAGTATATATTTCACCATTTTGAAGTTTGTCACAAACACGAGCTACAGTCATCATAAAGAGAACGCAAACCCTTTTTAAATCTGAGATTTTATGTATGAGGATATAAAAAATGGGTCATAACACATGACATCATTATTCATACAAAACAACACTCAGCCCAAATGGTGTAATGGTTTTCCCTTTTCACACACTGCTTTTGCATTTTGGCTTTGTCCTGTTACGTAACAGGGCGTACTTTCTTTTCATTATGTGTGTTTGCACTGTTGTCTTGGTCAGTGGCTCATTTGCTCATGACTTGTTAATCAAAAGTGAGAAGTCAGCAGTAACATTGGATTCTTCTCCTGACTTGTATAATTACCATCATTTATGTAATCAACATGGTTTATTCAGTATAACATTAATCAGACAACTAAGGACATGATGATCAAAGCACTACAGACCACCTTTGGACTGAGCATTAAAACAAACACACACACATGGAAATGACACCATGCCAGAGTAAAATGGACTCCTAGTCTGGGAGAGGGAGGTAGGGCGTTTTGCCAAAACTTAAACATCCTCCAGAAGAAAAAAGGTGGGAGGGTGAGGGACAGAGAGAAACACTTTCCTAATATAGCTCAAGGAGTTTGGACACCAGACCTTTACAGCTTGTACTGACTTTCAACGAGCAGCAAATCGAGATGTGTTGTTTCTGCCTTCCTGATGTCTCTGTTTACGTCATTTATAGCTCCGCATGCTTGTTGTTTGGCTAACATGACCTTTCTTCCCTGCAGCGTCTTTATATGCCAAACAAGGAGCGAGGACGGTCCAGGACTTTTTGCGGTAAGGTGATGGCTCTTCTTCACAATGTTTCTGTCAGTCATACTGAAGCACACAGCCAGCACTGTAGATGGAGTCTGTTGTTGTGCTAAATTTAAAATGTATTTACAGAAGAATAGCATATCAGCATGCACTGATACGTTGATTGTTACGTTATCAGTAAAGGTGATTTGAATATGATTGGCTTAACGTCTTTATCTTTTTAAAGGACGAACAATTGATCGTGCATTTAGAGGTTGGATAAAATTTTAATATGATGAAATTTAAGGTTGAAATTAATCAAGGTATGTGCCAGATTCATTTCTACAGGAAAAATATTTTAGGGTGCTCAATAGTAAGATGTTTACTATAGTTCAGAGGCTTGTGAAAGCTAAGGATTTTCCAAATCTAACTATAACCAACACGCTGGCATGGTAATTAGTATACAGGAACATTTGTGGTTAGGTAATAAGAAGGTTGTGAGTCCTGGTCGAGGTTTTCTGTGTGGAGTTTCCATGTTCTCCCCATGAGTGGGTCCTCCGGCTTCCTCCCACAGTCCAAAGACATGCACTTAGTGGGGTTAGCTTAGCTGGTGAATCTAAATTGCCCATAGGTGTGAATGTGAGTGTGAATGGTTGTCTGTCTCGCTGTGTTAGCCCTGCGTCAGGCTGGCAGTCAGTCCAGGGTGTACCCCACCTCTCGCCCTATGCTAGCTGGGATAGGCTCCAGCCCCCCCTCGGCCCTGACAAGGATAAGCAGAAGAGGATGGATGGATGGAACTATAACCTACTTAAAGATCATACCACACTAAAAGCTCAAATTGTTTGATGCTTTATTATCTATTAAATTATAAGAAAAAGTAAGAGTTTCAGGGTTTAACTCAGTGCCATGGAGGGAAGACTCTGTCAAAGCCCCAGAGAGAGGGTGCTATAAACACATATTACACAACTTTCAGTTGAAGCAGACTATAAGATATTATATATTATTATATTGTAGACCTAATGCCAAGTGGTCAGTGAGTGCCACTTCAAAACTATGCTTTTAACTCCTTTTTTCTGTGCATAATGTTTAAAAAAAAAACCACATTTAGGCGTGATACCAGCTTCTAAAACTTCACATATAGTTGGACAACTACAAGTAATATTTACTAGGCAAATAAGCTTACTCTCCCCCTCTGCAAAGCACATAGTTTGCATAGAAAGTAAAAGGATCATGGAAAAGCTATTAGAATGCTTGACAGCTGTACAATAAATATGAATCAGCCAAGAGCAAAGGGATCAAAGACAACAGGCTCGATCGGGCAGCGATCACCAAACACCAGCAGAAGATGTGAGTGCGCAATTCACAGTGTTTCTTCTCTTTTTAGTCTTGGCAAGCAGCATGATTAGCAGGTTTGAACTTTAACAGCTGTGACTGTGCGGTTTTGGCAGCTTCAAATATTATTCAGATGAAATATCCAAACATTGCACTCTACTGTAACTTCCATGTTTACAAATAAACATAACCAATAAAATAAATGTAGGTATCTATCATAAAGTGTGATGCTTGAGCCTTTAAAAACAACACTGGGATTTCTTGTTTGGGATGCATGTATATAGAAGGAGATACGAGAGACAAAGAGCTGGTCACTCTGATGAGCTGCAGTCTCCTGGTTACTTCTGAACCAGGTCAAATGTAACCGAGTGACTTCACCTTTAAAAGGTTTGTAAGGAGATGTTCTTAAACTAGAGCTCCACCATCTTCACTAATTCACATTCTTTCATTTTTAAGTAAAACCTGCAAATATCAAGTTTTGCAGATTCAGATTTTCTTTCTAAAAACTATAACTGACAGCAGATGCAACAGAAAAAGGATTTATAATAAAATAAGTGATTAAACGTTATACTCTCTTGCAGTAAGTTACAGTATCTGATCTCACATACAGTGCTCTGCTGTTGCTACACCTTATGCTGAAAATCAGAGGATTCTGGTCTCTAGCTGATCGAGCAATATTTGTGCACTTGTTCAATATTATTTTTTTCAGTTTTTTTCTAGAGTGTCTAAGTGTTACGAGCTGAGCACATCAATTGCCATACTTTATCATTCTTGGTTGATTTAACAGTTAAGGTACTTGAGACTTAATAGTCTCCTTAAATCTATTTTTCTTTTTCGAATGCTAATTCAAATATTGTCCGAGTGTAAGGATTAATTTAGCACTACACAATCATGTGGCTTGTTATTGTCTGTCTTGCTGAAATAAGGAAGGGTTCCCCTGAAAGAAATGTCACATGGCCTGTGACATGAACAAAAGTATTGGGGGAACCTGCAGGATCCACGCTCTGCAGCTGTGGGCACACACTTTTGTTCTAATTCTAAAGCTAAAGGAGGAATTCTGCAGTTGAGGAGTCAGTGCAGGGCCACTTGGGGACCTCACACTATAACTTTCTGGTTGAACTTTCTGGCTGAGCTGCTGTGGTCCCTAAACACTTTGCAGTAACACCAGTTATAGTTAATTGTTTAATATCTAGGATGGAGACAATTCAGTGAGCTCTTTAGAATGATTCATCCTTTCACGAATGGTTTAAATTCACATTGTATAGCTTGGTGGTTGGTTTTACAGACCTATGGCAATGGGAGAGAAAAACTCCTGAATTCAAAGGTTAAGAGGCGTGTCTGTCTATATTGTGACGGCCCACTAGAGGGCTCCACTCACACCCGGGTTGTGAGGAGGGGTTTTGTCGATGTGTTTAGTTGATGTGTTGTAACGAATAAAGTCAGAGTGGAAAGTCAGAGCTCCTGTGATGATACCTCCACAATATTATATATGGTGCTCTAAAATCCATGTTTATCATAGTGTGTTAATAGGGCTTTCACACATGCACACTAATCATCAGTGATGATTGTTAGACAAATATAAATGACTCTCTGACAGTCAGTATGGATTCAGATAGAAGACATCAACATCTCCGGCATTAATTGATGCAATCGAGGAGATTACAAATGCTACAGATCAGAAACAGTATGCAGCTGGACTATTTCTGGATCTCAATCAATCACAACATATTCATTAATAAAGTGGAATGGTCGGGGACCAGGGGGGTCGTACTGCACTGGGTGATAAATGATTTCAGTGACAGGAAACAGTTTGTGAAGCTGGGTGAATATTGCTCATCATGTTGGACATGGCATGTGGCGTTCCACACGGCTCTGTGCTGGGTCCAAAATGATTTATTATTTATATTAATGATATCTGTAAGGTATCTGATATATTAAAATTAGTATTATTTGCAGACGACACAAATATTTTTTGTTGTGGGGAGAATCAAAAGGAGCTGCTGGATACAATTACATCAGAAAAAAAATGGTTTGACAGGAACAAAGTATCACTCAATCTAAGTCAAACTGCAGATTCATGGTGTGGACATTGAAAGAGTTCTTAAACACAGGTTTCTTGGTGTGATAATAAATGATAAAATAAGGTGGAAGTCTCACATCAATCATATACATAACAATGTTTCAACAAGTATTTCAATAGTGAGTAAACTGAAACACATCCTGGAGCACAGATCACTCTCTGTTGTTCACTGATTGCACCGTATTTGCATTACTGTGCACATTTTGTCACATTACAGCCACAAACATGAATCAATGTTATTGGAATTCCACGTGAAAGACCAATACAAAGTGGTGTACACGTGAGAAGTGGAACCAAAATCATACATGATTCCAAACATTTTTTACAAATAAATAACTGAAAAGTGGGGTGTGCGTAATTATTGAGCCCCCTGAGTCAATACTTTGTAGAACCACCTTTTGCTGCAATTACAGC
>VOQK01033911.1:0-20453 GCA_015052645.1 Benitochromis conjunctus
CACAGGTGTACACACGGGTGTTTAGAGACACAATCTACACCTTCCCTGGCTGCTGTTTTGGAGCACGTTATGTGCGGTCAGTCCTGCATACTGCACAACTAATACCCAATATTCAGTATTTACTGTTAAACCTTGTTATTGCTGTGGCCCCCAGATTGTGTTGCTCTACATTACTTTTGCTTGTTCTCTTTTGCCTTTTTTGTTGTTGTTGTTTCTCTTTGCTTGTTCCAACAGGTGATCCAGTGGATTTTTTTTTCTTTTTTGTGTTTCTTTCTCTCACTATCCCTCTTCCCCTCTGTTTTTCGCTCCCTCCCTCCCCTTCTTTTTCTCTCTCCTTTTCCTGTCCCCCAATCATGTCATGTCTGTAACATATGAAAATTAAATAAATAAATAATAATAACAAAGGTCAATCAAATGGATCACTACGGCAAAGCCATGATGGTCCATTTGGTAAAATAAATCCATTGGGCATCCTTCTTGGCCTTCAGACAATAATTCTGATAGGTAAAGATCCAAACGAGACAAAAAAAAAAAAGAGGGAGGCAGTCTTTAGAAGACTGACTTTAAAGGAAGGATGACTGTAAAGGGGAAGAAACAAGGTGGGGGAACTGAGGGGCTGCACTAAAGCCTAATAAAAGATTGAATACGGATGATTGGAAACTGGGAATGATTCTGTGCTACTCTAAGGGAGTATTTGAATTTCATCTAGCACTTAAAATCTTTGTAGTATTTCAGACATATCACGCGCTACGTTTAGGCAGTAAATACATGTAAATGTAACCTAGCACAATTTTAGAAGACCTTTCCTCTCACATAACTGCTGCTCTGTGTGTGTCCACAGTGGTCTGCAGGAAGGGTTTGGACAGCACCACCCTGGCCAGTCATGACCAGGAGATCTACTGCAAATCATGCTATGGGAAAAAATACGGCCCTAAAGGCTACGGCTATGGACAGGGAGCAGGAACACTCAACATGGATCGGGGAGAACGGCTGGGAATCAAGCCTGAAGAGTAAGCTGGACTTCAGTGAATGTTTACATCATGGTTAAAGTGTATCACAATGATTATTTCAGTTAACATGTGTAAAGTTGTGGAGTTTTTTTTTAGTCACAGCATCCACATGGTATTTCATGACATCACTACTGTATGCAGTGATGTAACTTTGCTGTATACTAGCTCTGCTTCATCTGAGTTTGACGTTTTTTGTTTCTGTCTGTCTGCTGGGAGTTTAAAAAGTGTTAATTTTGTGTAAATTCGCTACAATGTTGCCAGTAACTATGAAACTGTAATATCTTAACAAAGCATCATTCATCAGACATAATTACACAGATGTAATGCGTCAGTGTGGTTGCAGAGGCCACTGTTTAGTGTTATGTATAATGATCTTTATAAGCTGTGGCTACTGACTGTCACAGTGCCATTGTCTCTTAACAGCACGTATTTATGGAACTGAGCTTGAAGTTGCTGCCAAATAGATGAACTACACGCAAGACGCAATTTAAATGTGTACAAATGCCAATAAAAAGATCATCTGTATGTTTGCATACAGATCAGCTTGCAAAAGTAGTGTCGTTCAAAGTAAACATTTCATAACCGTGAATACCCCTCTGCTCTTCCCCAGTCAGGGCCCTTTTCTGCAAGAACCACAGCGCTCTGAGAGAGGAAAGAAACCTTACAGGAATATTGGCAAAACTCCACTTCTTTATCAAATCCAGCCTGGCTAAGTCCATTCCCAGATGTAGATCCACAAGATCCCTACACAGTATGGAAGGAGTAGTATAGAATTTAATTGTAGACATATATGTCTGGATAAAGAGGGAAAAAAAAGAGTATGGAAACATATTTTTGTTTTTAGACTAATGCCAATATTATCTTTAAAAATGAGATTTTCCAAAAACAGATTATATAATCAGTGTTTACCCCCAATAATAATTTGATTCAACAGGTTTTGGTGTAGAGCTGGGTTGCTTTAAAACTGAGATAGGACACTGGGATTTGTACAGGCTTCTCACTGTTGAGCATTAGCTACAGTAAAATGCCATTCACTAACCTTTTTGTGTTATAATGTTAGCATGTATGTACAATTTCAGGCAATGTTTACAACACAGTACATTGTAACAGTGGATTTTAAAACCATTCCTTTACATGAAAAACGCCTTTGTCCGTGGAGGTCTGATAAGATCTGATTCATCTGCTATGAAGTCTGGAGATATGGATCTGGGAAATGGTGTCATTTTAAAATGGAAATTGTGTGAACCCAGAGTACAAGATGAGGCAAGTCTGAAATTCAGAGTAACGATCAAACATCATCTAACCAAACAGGATCGTTGCTTTCCATCAAGCTTCCAGCCTGCAGTAGAAACCCGGGAATGGGTTGGATATATTTTCTGGACACTCAAAAGGCAAAATTACATCCGAAGTTTTGTCACACTGCATAATTCTAACCTTCTATATCCTTATGGGCATGATGGAAAACCACCGAAAACAAACACGAAAGCACATCGCAACACATACCTACCCAGAATGTTTACCCTTTCTCAGACGTCAGGTGATTAGGTTATGAAAGAGTTTATTATGTAACCAGAAGGATCCCGCTCACCCTGCTGTATCCTCCATCACAAAGACCTTCATTCAGGGCCCACTGAGGCTGGCAGTCACCCTTTGATAAGCATCGCTCCGGGCCCCATGGTCCCCTGCTCATTTTCCCACCATTGGCAGAGAATAGACAGAAGAGCAGTCAGGTTTTTTTCTGGCACTAATTTTACTACGGATATTAATGTTTTGGATCATACTTTGTTCAATACTAGCACCACAAATAGTCTCATATGTTTAAGAACTTTTATCTGTTGATTTTTATGACTCTTCTTGAATCTTTGAATTGACAGGCCAATATCAATCTCATTAAAATAAGAGTTGAATATGAGATTTTTGAGATCCTGAATGATAAATTAACTTTTCTTCTGAAATAATTTGCCATATATTTATTTGCCCTTTCCCACCCAAGGACTCAGACTCACAGACCCACGACCAACCCCAACCCATCCAAATTTGCCCAGAAGTTTGGCGGTTCGGAGAAATGCGCCCGGTGTGGAGACTCAGTTTATGCAGCCGAGAAGATCATGGGTGCAGGCAAGGTGAGAGTTTTATCTGAAGTATGTTTGCAGTGCTGTTCACACCACTGACCTTCACTCTCGCTGCTTTTCAGACTTTAGAGTCTTTGTAGCTCAAAATCACCCAAATGCTTCATGTCAAGGACTCGTTTGTCGTTCTCAGTTGTGACGAGAAAGGGGTTGTTTTTGTTTTTTTCTCAGTTTTGTTTGACGTGATGGATTGTGACCCCCATGAGCTGGTACATCATTGAATGCTGGTCTTCAGTCAGTCCAGTCTTGGACATAATAAACATAACAGCAGGGACGTGTTATTTTGTGTCATTTATAGCTGCTTGCTCAAAATTCACAATACTGAAGTCACAAGCAAGCCAGTGAATCAAAAGCTTCAGCTTCTAAAGGTTTGGTTTGAGACTGTTTTTTTTTTTTAAACTTTTGGTTCTGTGTGATCTCACGTACATTGGATATCCCTAATATGGTCATGTCAGGCACTAAACTCTGGTTTGTGATAGGCAGCCAACCAGAAGAATGTTTTCCCCAAGGGAGAGCAGAAAGAGCTAAAAGTGCTTATGGATAGTAGATCAATTGAGAGACTGCAACAAGGATTACTGTGACTCATGCAAAGCAGTAAGGTAGAAGTGTCTGAGATGATAACAAACGCAGTATATTAGGTGCCCTTTAAACCAGAGAGATGCATCTCTGAATATGAATACAGTATGAACTTTGAATTGAGGCATCTGCTCAAGACATTTTTCCAAGTCAGCTGTTTAACTTTCACTAGTTCAGCCAAGTTTCAAAAATTATTGGACTTACTTTAAGAACACACAACTGCACCTTTGTGCTGTTTTTTTTTCTGTTTGCACTATAGACAACTTTAAATCAGTTCCATCTATGGCAATCTGCAGTGTGATTTAATGTTATTCATAAAATACTTCTCTAGTGTGCAGACTCCACTCAGCTCTACAGAACCCTCATCAAATACAGCTTTAGCTTGAACAGTCCCAGCACAAATGAGGTCCTTGAACTCCACTGGATCACAGTCTGCATCTGAAACCACAGGGGTGAGACTGGTTTGACTGGATTGAACACACATGGTCTTGCCTGTGCTGAACCACACGCTGGAGGTTTGCTGCGGTTTCTCCTAATGAGAGAACACAAATGCTGTTTTTCTGATTGAAGCCGTTCCACAGAGTCTGGATGGGAGCTTCCGGACAGCTGGTGTTAATCGGACGAAGCCGTACGGATAATAAAGGTTTTGGCGGCTGTTGTCAATGCTCTGTTTTACATCTTGGGACGTATTGGCAGGATGTTTTAGAAAATCGATAACGCTCAGAGCAGTTGCTCATTTGAAAAGCTGTCCATGGAGGACAAAAGATTTGTGTGCTGGATTTCTGTTGCCTCTCAAAGTGGGAGGAGTGGATCATTTCCTGTCAGTGATCACTTGTGGCTTCATGCATGAGCTGAGTAACAGCTGGTGATGTCATCAGAGCTGTTAATGCGTTGCCTAATGGGAGGAGAGGCTCTACTCATTGGCTAAAACATGACCTGTAATTTTCTGTGTAATGAAAACGCCCCAGGCCGTGGGAAAGTCAAGTTGCTTTAATTGGATTCATTTAAAGCAGTGATGATATATGATCCGAGAAGCATGTGCAGGTATCAGCTGTCATAGAATTGACCTGACATTGTACAAGCCTTGCAGTTTAATCTAGATGTGGCATAAAAGCATAATGGCTGATATGAGATCAAATATTTCTGCTATTCGTTGCAGCCATGGCATAAGAACTGTTTTCGTTGTGCAAAATGTGGCAAGAGCCTGGAGTCGACCACCCAGACTGAGAAAGATGGAGAAATCTACTGCAAAGGTGAGATAAATCTAAATAATTTGCAATGCTTCATTCCAGCGTTACAACAGAGTGCTTCAGATGCAATTTAGATTTCCTGAAAAGGTTTGCAGAGAGACGCCTCCACTACCATAATAACTCCACCCAGGAATTAAGAGAGATCACTTACAGCTTCTACAGAGCAACAGAAGCACATTTTCATCCACACTGGATGGATTGACACTCCATTAATGAGTTAATGAATAATCCATTCATTTCCGCTTATCCTTTTTCAGGGTTGCGGGGGGCGCTGGAGCCTATCCCAGCTGTCTTGGGGCGAGAGACAGGGTACACCCTGGACAGGTCGCCAGTCTGTCGCAGGGCTAACACATATACACAGACAAATTAGTTAATGAATAATATTCAATTCAATTTTAATTCAGTTCAGTTTTAATTCAGTAATTCAATTCAGTTGCCCAGACCTTACAATGATACAGTGAAAGCCCCACCAATCAGATGACCCTCTATGAACAAGCGCTTGGCAACAGTGGGAAGGAAATACTCCCTTTTAACAGGAAGAAACCTCTAGCAGAACCAGGTTCAGGGAGGGGCGGCAATCTGCCACGACCAGTTGGAGTTAAGGGAGGAAATGTGTGGAATATCTGACTTGATAGCTCGAAATTCAGGTTCTAAGTGTAAGGTTGGGGGGACACCGCTGTTCAAACCTGTATGCATGGGGGATCCAGTCAGATTAAGGTCTGCTTAAAAGGACCTTGTAATCCACAACGTTTTAGTTCTAATCCAGAACTAAAACAGTTTTTATTTTACACACAGCTGCACCAAGGCCCTGTGTTAAGTAAATAAGGATTAATCTACTTATTAATCTGTCTCTGATGTACATTTGGTTAAATGCTTATTAGCATGCTAAAGTCCAGGGATAACAATAAAAAATATGGAGCTGGAAATGATTGTGGTATATTTGCTTTAATGCAGAGACTGGAGTCAGGTTTGTTTGGACTCTTTGTGTCCTCAAATATCTAACTAGGAAGACTGACAAGTGGTTTGAGCAATGGCAGTATTGGATTGCAGTGACATTTGGTACAGGGTTTCAGAGCCTCTTCAGGTCAAATTTGGGTGTTCCTTTAACTTTCTGCTGCCATCAGCATTGTTGAAATGCTACAGTTTGTGACCAAATACCTGCAAAGCAGATAACTTTCCATCTGGTACATTTGGTTAAAAGCTTATTCACTTGCTAGTATGTTAGCATGTTCATTGTCAGCATGCTAATGCCATGCTAACTCATTTGATTTACCTTATTCAACCAAAATAACAATAAGGCAGCACAGCCAGGAGGCAGGAAGGGTGTGTGTGTCTTTGAAAATCAAGTGATAACAGATGAGACATTGCATTTGCATACATCAGCCTCAGGACTGAGCCAGGGGAACATTTAAAGCTGCTCACTTTTACGACTGTGCTGTGTGTCCTGTTAGTCTTGTGACTTGCAAAAGGGATAACGCCTGCACATAAAAGAGACAGAACAGTTAACTTGTTACTCACAAACACAAAATCAGCTAATTGTGTATTAGATCAGTAACAGCATTATGCAAATTATTCTCTGCTCCTGTGCCAGTGGATGTGACCATATCTGCAAAAAGTCAAACTGGATGGACTTTCTGTTCCACATCAAACCGCTGAAATGAAACATGCTGTAACTGGTGTTATACCAGTGAGGATTGTGTCACATGTTTTCTGTGGGTTTGCCTCTGTCGTGTTAACAGAGCCTCACCAATTTCATCTCCACAACAAGCCCTCTCTCTCTCTCCTTAGCACAATGGGATGCTTTGCTTGAACGGAAGAGTGATACACACCGGCAGAAACAATCATAAACACACAACTGTCAGCAGATCTTGTTTGCTGTATGTCACAAGGAAACTGTGCATTGATGGACGGGAATGTTGCAACTTGGCTCTAAAGACAAACACCCTCAGCTCTGCTGCCGCTATCAATCAATCTGATGGCTCGCTGTCCTCTAACAGACACGTCCGGTCTCTGTTTCAGTAACATCTGGATGTTGTTACTGTGCCCCGCCATGAGCGTTTCAAAGACAGCAGATATGATGTTTGCAGATAGAGCTCAAGCAAACGCTGCGGTTTATTGAACAAAATCTAGGAATGCTACACAGAGAATGTTGCAGGTCTTCGTTTTACCACAATTCGAGGAGTGGGATATTGAACATTAACACGTGCATGTTAAATAAACAGCTGAAGCTGGGAATGCAGGCGCTGCTGCTAATGAAAGGACTGAAAACACACGTACGCACAGGAGGTTTCTGTTGATGATTAGATTCGATCTGCTCAGTTGCAGGGTCACAGAGGTCAAAAGTGTAAGTGCAAGCGACAGGACAACAGACTGCTTTCACAGGAGACATCTTGACACGGTTGTGTTAATGGTGGTTTAAAACCACCTACGGAGGTCCTGTTGGTTCACTGTTATTGGTTGGTTTATGGACCAAACGAATGGTAAAGAAAGGTGATTTTGAACGTTGCATTGTTGTTGGTGCCATATCTAGAGTTTATTACAGAGAAGGGCCCAAAAAGAAGAAAATATTCAGTGACTGGCAATTCAGAAGAGAAAACCCAGGCTGCTTTAAGCTGATAGGAAGGAAACAGCAACTCAAATAACAACTCAATACAGCCATGGTATGCAGCAGCATTGTGTACCACTCCTGTCAGCTGACAACAGGAAACTGAGGCTACAGTTGTCATGAGCTCACCAAAATAGGTCAATGAAAGTGTGGAAAAACATTCCTTGGTCTGATAATGTTGATTTCTGCACAGTTGGCTCTGCGCTTGGCATAAGCACCATGAAAGCATGGATCCAGCCTACTTTTTATACCTGCTTCAGTTTGGATTTTCATGGCACATTAGTTTCAAATGAGCTTTGTTTAAACACAGCCTGAGTGTTGTTCACCATGTCCCTCCCTTTATGAATACAGTGTACCTCTGATGGCAGCTTCCAGCAGGATGACACACCAAACTAGTTCTTGAATATGACAAGTTCATTGTATGCAAACAGCCTTGACAGTCACCAGATCTCTGAGATGTAGTGGAATGGGAGATTCACAACCTTGGTGTGCAACCAAGCAATCTGCACACAGCAAACTGTGTGATGCTCTGATTTAAGAAGCTTTCAAATAGAATGATAATTAGAATTAGAGAGCTGAAGTTTGCTGACATTATGTAATCATCTTAGGGGCTGGGAAATAATATGTGCAGCTTGTTGATGTTTCTTCCTTCCCTCCACAGCGTGTTACGCCAAGAACTTTGGCCCCAAAGGGTTCGGTTACGGCCAAGGAGCCGGTGCTCTGGTTCATGCTCAGTGATGGCTCGGTGGGACCAGTCACTCTCTTCTACATTCCTCTGCCCAACATGAACATATTTCATCTTCCATGCTTTGATGCTTAAAAGGTGCTGTTGATACAAATAAAAAACTAAAACATGAACAAACCAACAGGTCACATTTGACTGTATTTTATTATTAAAGCCATTAAAACTGAACCATGCCCATGTTTACATCTGAAGCGGAGTTACAGTGATGTCTGGAGGTGGGCAGAGAGGCACTGGAGATGATTATGTGCTTTCTTTTTTTCTGCTTTTACTATGGTGGGGGGGGGCAAAGGGACTTTTTAGGCTGCTGGAAGAACTAGTGAGGACTGAGATGGCTTTGAATTCATGTCCTGTGTGAGCCTGAAGTGGTGAACTGCCCTAAAGGAAAACAAAAAACAAACCACTAGCCTGCATATATCTATGTTCACTTAAAAGGCATTTTTAGAACACAAGAGGCTAGTTACTGATATGAAATGTACAGCTGGGTCAGGGCCTTTTGACCATTAAAGCACACAAAACAAAGCTGCTGTGTGTCATGTTCATAGGGCAGCAGTGACATCAGTGGTTAGTAAAGATGGCGGCTTGAAACGTGTAATGATGACATAACCGTCCCCTTCTGATGATGCAAACACTAGGCTCAAAAGTTTTGGAGGCCTTTTATATAATATAACCTCCCTCTATCCTTAAAACTATTGCATGATCACATTTCAGCTTTTAAAAAACAGAACCAAAATAAAACAAAAATGGCATCTGCCTTAGTTCTCTAGTGTCTTTGCTTTACAATTTGTACATCCAGTGGTAATAACAAACCCAGCGGTATATAACGTAGAAATAAAACAAAAAATGGAACATTCAAATATATTACACGCTTGCACAGGGAGGGTCCCACAAGAAAGCTGGCAACCTGAAGGACAACTTCCACTAAATACACTGGATTTGAGAGAAAGAAACTTTAAAAATAAAAAATAAAAAAGGACAAATGAACAGAATGCAGAAAAGTACTTGCAAATACTTAACATTCACTATATACAGACACGGGGCTTGCTTGGCTGTCACCATGAAGATGACGACAGGGACGGCAACAGCCCGGCTGTCCCAAGCGTCATACATGCAGTGGAGCTTCTTAAGAGTTAAAACGCCTATAAACAGCAGTGACAGACAGCACTAAAAGCTACAGTCATACACTTGGAGTACAGTCCCTTGAATTTCTCCTTTCAGTTTGTTTGGAAGAAATCCCCCAAATGCGAGAAAAGAAAAAAGAAGGGGGGGAAAAAAGGTCCAGGAGCACAGATGGGCTAACACTGATGAAAAGAAAAAGCAGAGGGAGATGATGTTTATGTACAGATGCACATTCTTGACATTTCAGGTCATCCTCCTGCTGCTGCTGTGTAGCCGGCTGCGTGTGCAGGGGTCCGAACAGAAAATGATGTGAGGCGGCCCGTCCTTTTCCTTCTGCGTAAACAACGGAAGTGTCGGCGTGAAGCGCTGCTTCTGTTCAGTAATGGCCAAAATTTTTTTAAAAAAGGAAAGAAACACTCAAACTTAAAAAATATATATATATCAGTGCAATAATGTAGGCAGACAAATGACACAACAAACAAATAAGACTGTACAGCTTCTGAAGAAAAACACATGGAATGAAACTCTTGTAAACTTGTCTGTCCTCCCGCGGCCTTCTCTTTTTCTTAAACTTCGCAGTTAATAAATACACTTGCTGTAGCTGTCTACAGGGTTTTGCAGGCAAAGTTCTCTGCCTTCCATCTTCTAGAGCTACACGTAAAACCTACTCAGCTAAGTTGATCTGAAATGCAAAGGTGATGGCGCCAGAACATAGATTCTTCGTCTATAAATAATTTGAAAATAAATATACCTCACATAGTATCACATTGTCTGTAGGATCATTTCTGTCACGCTTCTAGAGCAGTCGCCGCTGAAAGAGTCGCTCTCTGTACATTCCCAATCCTGCGTTCTTCCTGCACGGTAACTACTCTGGGGTTAAACCCCTCCTAAGCCTGTGTCTCAAGAGGAAAGCAGCTTTAACTCGAGCAGGTGAGAAGTGGGACTTCTGCAGCGGCTCCCTTTAACCAAACGCTCTCCTATGACAAGTTCAGCACTGGTTGGCAAATCATCAGCTCCACTGGAAACTCATCACGGTGCAGAATAAAAAGAAACAAAACAAAAAAACAAGACCTTAAAAGACATTCCCTTATTTTCTACCATACTTTGAAACAAATTCTTGCTTTTTTTAATATATATATGTATATATTTAAAAAAACAAAAAAACAAAACAACTTTCTTTTATCTTTCACCACAGTTAGTTGTGACAGGAACGGCAGAGCGCCCGAACCAATCAGAAACAGACATGTACGGGGCACACGGACAGGGACACCATAAATAAGATATCGAGTGGGGGACGGGGTAAGAACAGCGTTGCCTCTTCGTGGCTCTACTTTTTCTGCAGTGTCGAGTCTCCGGATAGAAGAGCTTTTAAGTTTTGTAAATCCTCTCTCCTCGTCATTTCTGCGTGGCAGCAATGCACCGTCCAAAGAGCTCGGGAGAAGAGAGGAAGAGAGTTGAAGTTGAAGAGAGTTGGTCGGCGGCAAAGGTAGAGTAATAGTAGTAGTAATAGTAGTAAAGGTGGTGGTGAAGGCCGGGAGGAGGGGGTGGGTGTGGTGTTGCCCCGTAACAGCATGCTAGTCCTGGCTGACTCTTTTTTTTGTTGTTGTTTGATCGGTGAGGGAGAGATGGTCCAAAAAGCAAGTGCTCACGAGAACGCCATCACTCAGATATGCTCGCCAGAGGAGGGGTGGAGAGGGAGAGTGAGGGTGGTGAGGGTCATCTTCTGAAACTCGTTTCCTCCATCCATCCATCTACGCTCTGCTCACACTCCCCTTCCCTCTTCATCCTCTTACTCCTCCTCTACACCAGCTGGTAGCCCGAGCCAGACGTCTGGTCGTATTCTATTGTGTACTGCGTGGTCCAGTCCACCGCGACGGGCCGGATCAGGCCGCAGCAGCGGATTTCAAAGAAATCTATGAGGTTTCTGATGCAGCCGTGACTACAGACAGGCACAGAGAGAAATGGGAATTAGTGCTGTAAGCTTAAGCATTCCATACATACATATACTGTTTTCAAACATCTTTGCACTCTGCACCATTGCACGTATAAATATGCTATACTGCTGTATTACTGACTACACTGAGATCAAAAGAAAAAACTGAGCCTAATTCTTTCTCTGTGTACAAATACTTGGCCAATAAAGCTGATCCTGTCTAGTGAAATTACGCGCACCATCTGGTACTAATATCTAGTATTTTACTATATGCCAGTACTATTTAGAAATTTATATATTGTTTTCCCCTAAATGCAATCAGTTCAGTAAAGGTCCTGAATCTATTTTGCCTTATTTCAAATTGATACATTTTCCTGTTAGGTACCAAAAATCTTTAACTTGTTTGAGGAAATTCAATCCTGAGAAGCTGACTCGAATAGCTGCCGATTGTCCTTTGTGTTTGGCTAAACCCATTTTAGAAAGAAATCACTATACAGAAAAAACCCTGCTTCTGTTTTCTTGTTTTTCATTTTTTTTACATTAAAAAAAATATCTCTGTATCCCCCCTTACCCTCAATAGCTTCTTTGGAAATAATATTTCAAATGATACTTACACTGAAGTGAGTTTTTAAAAAAAGACAACACTTCTGGGAGAAGTTGGTGCTGTTAAACTTTTAAGAATGTAAGAAAACCACAAATTCCTTTTGCCCTCACTGTGCAGAAGCATCCTTTGCTCCTAAGCTGGATAAGACAACGGTTTAACCTCAGCTGCAGCTTCACTGAGCCAGTGAGATCAAAAGGTCGCTTACTTAAACGGGCTCTCGATGGAGGTGGCTGTAACTTTAAAGTGCTTGTATCTCCGAGCGTTCATCCTCTCGTTGGTGGTGATTCCAAGAGCGGCGATCTACAAGATGTCAGAGCAAAGAGGTGAGCCGCAATGTAACACATAACTCGCTACTGAGAGTCAAAGCAATTACAGCTGTTCTCGCTTATATCACAACACCACATCTCTGCTTTTCATGATCACCTGTGTAAACATAACGTAAACTCATACCTGATAGAGCTGACACATGATGAGCACGGCCACCCACATGAAGTGGAAGACACTGTTGAGGAACATCCAGAACATCCAAGGGGAGCAGGAGGCGATCTGCGTCAGATAGAGCCAGAAACCATCCTTGGCGTAACTGGTGGCACAGTGGATCCTCCAGTCTGATTGGGGGAGGAGCGAGTGAGAATCAAAGGCATTAGCAGAGAAACAGGAGCGATGTGAGAAATGTGCAACATTTTCAAAAGTGGTATATTCTGCTTACAGGAGATACAGCCGTACATCATCCAGCAGATCATGCAGAGCAGGAAGAAGAGGTAACCCATGAAGTAGCGGTGATTCCCACTTCCTGTACACAAGAAAAAAGCGTCCTAATGTTACAGCAATGCATGTCCAGCTCTCACGGTTTAATTGTTTGCCAACTGAACTGAAGGTTAGATTACAGAGAAATGTAGAAGTAATTCCCATCATTCATTAATGCGGTGCTTCAAGTTAAGAACATGATTACTTGATTTCAGTTTCTCCCTTAAAACTCTGCCCTGTCACTCGAACAATCGCTGCTCATGCACACATTCTTCTCTTCCCCAAAACTGCACCTCTACTTTCACACACATACTTCCTGTGCTCCAAGTTAACCTCTTTTCCTTCTTCCTTGGTTGGTCTCTTGCTGTGCTGGACTTTTACTGCTCTTAAGTAGTCAACAATAAAGAGCAGTCTGATCCACTTGACCCTCTCTTTTATACAAGGCCACACTCTGAAATGAAGATGGACTGTATCTCAGTAGATAACAGTCTGACATCACCTCTAACCCAGATTTTTGCCAAATACTGGACTCTGACACTCTACAGAGATCAAGAAAACTATGGCATGTGCTAAACAAACAAATATCAATGCTGTTTATACCTTTTCTTTTGAAGTTCAGCAAAATTTTTACTGAAGGTTTTGCACACGTATCTGCAGGTTTTAACTAGTTAAATGTTGTTAAAAAACCTATTAAAACAACTTTAAAATGTGGCTGGATGGAACATCAGAGACACGGTGCATCATCTGATTGCTTTTATACATTTTCAACCAACATGTATACCATCCTGAGCACCTGTGCATGAAATGTTGATGAGGATAATATATTTGAGTAGGACAGGCTTTAAAATAACCTTAAATAACCTGTTCCAGTGTTCAGAGAGTCTTCACAATGGGCCAAAAGTCAGCTATATTTCAATGGAGCACATTAGTTGGGGGTATGCAGACTTTTTGTATGATTTGTGACACTACACTTGCATAGCAGTTTTTGGGCAAAAACACAATATTTTAATATTAGTAATATTCAATTCAGTCTATATAATTTTATTTGTATGGTGCCAAATCACAACAACAATCACCTCAAAATGCTTTATATTGTAAGGTAAAGACGCTACAATAATAATTATGAGCAAGCACTTGGCGACAGTGGGAAGGAAAAACTCCCTTTTAACAGGAAGAAACCTGTAGAACCATGCTCAGGGAGGGGCAGCCATCTGCTGTTACTGGTGAGGGGAGGAAGACATGCTCAAGTATGTCTACTGTTAATATACAGCACAATAATCTTTGCAGGTGTTTGGATGAACTGTTTGCTTGAACAGAGCTACACTGTACACAACCAAGGTGCATCAAGACGACAGAGAAATGTTGAGTAAGCAGATACCCACTCCACTACTGCATCGCTGCTATGTAACCATCTTTTACACTGGTAAGAGTACAAACATACAAATAAATAGACTGTAAACGAGTGGGTTTATGAGCTCTGTGGTGCCCGCAGGCTGAGAGGACTGTCAGGAGGAGGGGCCTGCTGTTTGTTCACAGTGTTTCCTCACTTTAAAAGCTTCATTCTGACCACATGCTTTCAAAGTGTTACAAGCCCTCTGCCACTCCTTCCTTCCCCTATTGTCTACAGACTGCTTTTCACACACACATACTTTCCATTAGCACTTCATTTTAAGGCTGGTTAGCTTTGTGCTCCTCTTCATTTCCTGCAGCCTGTCATTAAACCATTCCTCATTGTTGCCTCAACTCTTGTTTTTACAGGTTCTTTACTTTCTATGACAACTTATTACCTGCTTGTTTATTTGTCTTAGTGGCTGTGCATTAACTCCAACCTAAAGCGAGGAACACTAGGCCCCTGCTAAAAAACACACACACACACACACACATACACATTATGTGTATATATACACACACATACATATATACACATGGCTCTCTGTTGTGTAGCAGCAGAGCAAATTGAAAGCAGAGCCATCAGTCAGAACAGCTTAGCTTAGCTGTAGCTTTTATAAAGCTGATAAAATGCAATGAAAAAAGACACAGCTCTGAATGTGTGGAGGAAAAACGTGAGCTCTTTGGAAGTGCATGTGCTGTTGTGATCCTTGTAAATCTGCAGTGCCGTTTGTTGACGTACCCACACAGTTCCCCACCCAGGGACAGTGGTGATCAAACTTGGCAATGCAGCGGTTACACACAGCGCAGTGTTTGGACCGAATGGGCTTCCGTATCTGCGGGGAAGAACAAATGTCAAGTCTTTAGCATCATCTGTTTTGCTGGAAGTTACAGTTTGCTTGTTGGGAAAAACAAACAATCAAAAAAAAGAGTTTTACCAAACAGGTGCTGCAGAATATACTCAGATCCAGGCTGCCTGTCTCTGCAAGCTCCACAATTGTCTGAGAAGGGTTAAAAAAAAAAAGAAAAGAAAAGAAAAAAAAAGAGAACGAGAGAATGAAAACCCCTAGAAATTCATCTTTTGCATTGCAACACAAGACCAAGCTGAGGCTGAATGCTCACACTGGAAGCTTGGCTGACTCACAGTGAACTGGGACAAAGGCTGATATGAATTTAAGATCTCAATTCAATTTCAATGCTTTTCTTTTTAAGGCTCAGTTCCTGTGTTAGCTAATGTTGTTCCTCTTGTGTTTTATCAGCTTGCTTTAACAACAAATCTCAAAGTAAATAAATCTTAAAATCTACATCAAAGGACAGCAAGAGTTGGAAGGGGATCCTCCACAGGGAACAGAGGGCTTTGTAGTCTTTAATCTGAGGTGACTGCCCAGCCGCTGCACTGTGCTAACAATGCAGGGTAAATTTAGCTCTCATCAATCCCAGGATGTGGAAGTGGGGCCCGATAAGAAGAGCCTCTGTTGTCTCCTATTAGTGTGTGATAATGAGAGGAAGAGAGAGACATTACTCCTCATGCCAGCATACACCGACATGTCAAAACAAACACTGAGCTCAACCTGCAAGTCCACAGAACAGCCACTCTGTGAAATATACCAAAAAGAAATAACAGGTTTTACCTTTTTCTTCTGCTCCTCTGATGCTTTGATGATTCCTGGATCAGACTTCCAGGATTTACCAAAGTTGTAGAACAGAGCCAGGGTGTTAATGAGGAAGGGCACGTGGACAGTGGCAAAGGGGAGATGTGCATGAGGTCAAGGAAGAAGACAGCATTCCATTTGTTATCTTAACAGTCAGCTCCTTTTCAATTTAAACCAGTGTAACAGCCCTGGTGGCCGATGAAGGCGATAAGAAACAGTATTGCGCTTCAGCCGCGTCTAGCCACATTTATCTTGTTGGAGATGTAATACATGTAACACAGACACTTTATCGGCAAACTATTTGAAACTCTTTCTAAGCTGGAAATGATTCACATTCCTGAGAGAAGCAGCGTGGGGGTGCCAATTAGAAATATTCCACAAACGACAACCAGAAATAATAAAATCAAGATAAAGAATTTACGATCTGTTGGTTCAGGAAGTGTTACTGCACTGACAGCAGCCCGAGTTAGACTTTCTCTCATCATAGCAGCTTGACAATGAGGTGGACTTTGGGCAGCAGGGAGCAGCTCTGTCCCATCTCCACCCACCCAGCTAAAGAGGGAGCATCAGTCTGTCAAAGCAGCTCATAGCAGCGTCCTTCCCTGCTCTCAACTGATTTAAACAGTTAATGTATTTCACAGAGACTCAGTTATTACATAACTGGGTTAACACATCGATCTAAGAGTATGTAAAGCCAGTTCATCACAACAGAGATGCTCTATTCCTCAGCGAATACGCAGCCTGTTTCACAGTCCTGTGTTTAACCGCAGACAGTGTGTGCTGTGCCAGCTGCACTCTAAGTCAGCTTTGCAGGTGTGCATGACTCGGCTGAATCCCAGAGAAAACAGCAGAGTCACACTGTGAAGTCCAAACTGCCAAATACTCACCTGGAGTGACATTCAGATGTGAAAAAGTACCAGAAAATTCAGAGCAACACTAAAGCATGAAGCACAAAATGATCTTCAGTCTATAGATATAAGCAGTCTTTTATAGTAGGTGGTTTAAAGGAGCTGCCTTGGTGTAACTGGCCTCACACTAGTGACTGTGACACCCATTAACAGCACATTAACTTTATTGACTTCTAACACTAAAACATAACAGTGCTCATTCTAAAAGGTGGCAAGCATGTTGCATTTATGTGCTGAGATCATATTTGGGAAATTGAAACATATAAACTGATTCTAACTCAAGTGTACTATAAGCCAAACGTACAGAGGTCTTAGGTTTGGTAGCTAGCTGATTTCCACAATAAAGTATTAGTCTGTTAAGGCATTCAGAAAGAAGAAATTCTATAAGCAATAAAGCTGTTTTGCTAACTATTTGTTCAACATTTTAGTTTACAGTAATTGCTGAATAGAAAGAAAGCTTCTCTTGGGTGTTCCCTTCTTCACAGGGGGTCACCACAGAGGGTTGCCCGCCATGTTTGATTTGGCAGATGCCCTTCCTGACACAACCTCCAAGAGATCCGTCACCACCTGGGACCAAACGGCTTGTTAGGTTAAGGTGTATACTACTATGTGATGGCGCCATTAATATCTGGTAAAATGAGTTAATTTCAATATCACAGTTGAACTGAGGCTGATGGGAATATTTTGAGTTGTGCAGGTATGTAGCTATCTACCAAGATCTAAACCTGACAATGAGCAGAGAGGAGCCTGAAGCAAATTTAATATGTATCAAGGATTTCATGTGAGTCTCACACTCATGCCAGGAAAAGTCAGAGGATGAGCAAAGTCACCAGGATACAGCACAGAAATGCTGCCTATGGCTTTGAAAAGTGCCTACATTCTTTCTATAGGCCTGCTGGGGGGGGATTCTTCTGACTGTAAAAAGATGTCTAACTGCAGAGAAGCCTATGAGAAAATTACTCTCGCTTATTTCCTTTATAACCTCAATAAACATTTTCCTAAATAGTTTATGGTCCAAATCATTTTCTGTTTACTCTAAAACAAGCTATAAAGTAGTGGTGAATTTCCAGCTGACATGCTGTGGCTGAAATTCACCACTGTGCGAGCATTGCTCAGTTTCTCAGTCAGAACTACCCCTGACACCAAACCTCCTAACTCACAACACTGAAGCAGCAATAAGGGTTCAGGATAACCGAGATCAGCAGGAAATCAGTACTGGAAGCAGCTATGAAGAAACACTATAATACTGTGGTTTTTGTTGGTGAGAAAAATCCATTTATGATCATCCCTCCAGCACCTTCATGACTGCACTGACTAAGCTAGAGAGGCCTATACAAATCCCCTAGAGCACATTGATCTTCATAAGTGTCTCTGTAAAGACCCAGGTGCTGATACTGCACCCTCTGAAATGACCCACTAAGTTAAACACTCTCTGAACCACATAATTGGTCTACTAACTCAATGACTAGTGGAGATGCTGAAAAGGGGCTGGTGATCAATGCCAATCCTCAGACTAATGGGTCTCAATGCTTCCTCGGGGAGTGATGGTCAGCATGTCCCCACAGCAGCCATTGTTCTTTAGAAGGCCTCTGCAGTGGAAGGGCAGCTGACACAGAGGCTGAGAAAGAGGTTTCCAGAGCCATGCATGTCACTAATGACACCATGCAGAGGCTGAATAATTAAGCAAGTGCAGGATAAATGGTGCATAGTCATACTGGTTAAACAAAAATCTGCATGATTGCCACAAGTCTATACTCCCCCCCCAATTTCAATGCCATACTTCTACTGTTTTCAGACATTCACCTGCTGGAAACCCACTTATGAGAAATGTCTTCCCTTCTTTTCCTTCTTAGTACAGAGGAAAATATGATCTAAGTCTGGAAAAGTCTTAAACGTGCTCTTACGGAGCTCCACCCATGTCACTTGATCCCATTTCAACAGCAGGCCTGAGAAAAATAATGAACACACAATGGCAGAAAGTGGGTCAGAGCTGTTAGTTTAAACCTGGGAGGAAGAAGAAAGGTGTGCAATGTGTCTGTCAAATTGTTTCTGTCAAATTCTGTGCAGTGATATGTTTATTACAAGTATCTGTGTGAATCTGTGCATTTCCCCACAGCAAGTTCAAAAGCAGTTCACTGGAACTGCCGGCACGCACGAAGGTGGGGAGTCGTCCAACATCCAGTGCAGGGCCTCAGTGCGCCATTTGTTTAACCGGGCCCTGCAGGGTCACAGAGGGCAAGCCGATGCCTCCCCTCACACCACAGTCTGAAGAATACAAAGAGGACATTCGAGCAGGTTACAGGAGCGAGTACGCCTTAAACAAAGTGCTAGATAAAGCTGGAACAACTTTCTGACAAGCATATGGGCGAGGGATTTGATAAGAGTTTCCCATCGATGTTAAACTCATTTTTTGGAAAATCGGAATTGATCTCAGTCCACCACAGTTGCATAAATGACAGGAATAAGAGCTGGGTGAAGCCAGACATACAGTCAGTGGAGTGAAAACATGATGGAAATATGACAAGACATATGAAATATGACATGTTGGTTTCATATTGATATACTGTATAAATAAATACAAAATAAATATAAATACTAAACGGACATCATGGTTGATCTGGTGTATTTTGAAGCCTGCTTTCATTAAACTTTCTTCCTCAAATACAGAGATGAATGACTACTTGTGCCCCTTTTTGTGCATTAAAAAGACTGAACACAATGCAAGCGTTAGAAAGTCCAGGAAAGACTGGCCAAAACTAGCCTCTTACAGCAAGCGCTTATGGCAAGCTTTTGAGAAAACGTTCGAGTGGTGCTTTAAGAGTAGCTTTAAACACTTTTACACATGTTGCCCACATGTGTAAAAGTGTTTAAACAATACATCCAGCTCATCCTTAATCATGGGGCCTATTAGGCACATTGTCTTTTAGTTAACAGCATCAGAGAAATGTCTACTTAAAACCTTTCTGTGTCTCTTGCTGTTGCTATGCAGCGGCGTAATCGGTGAAACTAATATGTTAACATTAAATTTATCATTAAGCTCTAGTTATAAAACGAGCACCAAAATGATCCAGTGCTCTCGATGCACAACACTTCATTTCCATAAATATGACATTAGAAACACTATGAGTACTAACGATTAAACCAGCAGTTGACTTGACAGGAGCTGTCCACCTGGCTGAGAGGCTGACTGGTTTACAGCAGACAGGCCACACTCTGCAGCGCTGCACAAGAAAAGCTGACCTGCCTACACACTCTGGGACAAGAAACAGCATGCCCTTCAACTGAATAAGCAGAAAAGACATCTCACTACATATAGATTTATGGTTAATGCTGAAAGAATAAAAACTTTGAAAAAAAATCTTTCAAAGGGCTTATTTGTATTTCAAGGGCTTATTTTGGTAAACGATTCATGTACGAACACAATGTATCACCAGCAAACCTTTGCTCTTTTTCAAGCTGAATGCACACATACTAAGCTGGCAGCTCAAGAGCTTATCTGCTGCTGTTATAGAACTGTGTCATCAATTTATGGTTAATGTAATCAAAGTGCACCAAACATGCATGAGAAATCTGCCGAGGACACCAGCAGCATTTTAAAAAAATAACTGAAATGATCTTCAGAGCAGCGTTATCTTTTTCAATAAACTCAGGCCAAAGGTATCCTGCTCTCCCTTCCCATTAGCGGAGCAACGAGGCAGAAAATTAAATGCCATCCACAAACGAGACCTCTGCTTTCATTTCCTGCAATTAGCAGCTTCGGAACAGAAAGACACGTCTTTCACTGATTAA